>BQNB010027306.1:34001-57764 GCA_026074375.1 Tanacetum coccineum | reverse complement strand
ACAACTACCCCAATGATCGCAACAACAATAACAAAAATAACTACCCAAATAACCATAACAATAACAACCGCAACAATTATCACCATTAGCAGCAAAATGGAAGGCAGGAAATCTTTAAGGCTAATAGACCCCTCATACCCCATTAGCTGAATAGTATCAAATATAGCCTGATTGTTCAAAGTATCTATCCCATCAGCATTATCAAAAAGAAGATCACTTCTTATTGATGCCTCAGAGATAGTCACAAGCTTGCCAGCAACTGTGGCCGTAATATACCTAACATTGTTGATTGTTTTGGATTTAGTAGACATCCAGAACTGTTCAACAAAGGTAGTAGAGACTACAGGACTTACAGTGAGAGCATAGTGAATTGAGCTTCGTGTAAGAAAGTCTATAATGTCATGGAACTCATCATTCCCATTAGTCTTCTCTAAGTAAGCAATCATGTTGTGTTTAGGGAATGAATCAAGAGCGGCCATTCTTGACGAATTGATGGTTGTTGGTGATGAAAAGATTAGGGTTGTTTTAGAAGAGAGCGATTAAGAGATATTATGTGAGTAAATTGTGCAATTGAGATGGGTTTATATAGGTTGAACAAACCCAAGATTAAAGAAACCGTTAGAATTTACACTTTAGACCCTTGGCGGTATTTTCTCAACGACTTTATAGCAGTACAAACTTTGCCTGTCGGTACTAACTATAAGCCTATCGGTACTAACTTTTGTTAACCAAAAATTGAACAAGTCTGGCAACAAGAGTTCTTTAGTACCATCGATAGCTCTTTCCAATTACTCTTTGGAACCCAAATAACTCTATGAAAAACATCACCATCATCAAGATTCTTCTGCTCACAGAACACTTCATACAAACTGTACAATAAATCAACTTGCCTCACCTTAACTAATGCAGCCTATTTATTGATCATTCCAATGTTAAAAATCAAGAAATTGAACCCGCTAACATCAAAAGCTTTGGTTAAAAGATCAGCTACATTGTCATCAGTGTGAATCTTTAGCACCTAGATAAGTTTCTTCTCATAAGCATCCCTAATGAAGTGGTGCCTAATTTCAATATGCTTTGTTTTGGAGTGAAATACTGGATTCTTTATAATGCATATAGTACTCTCATTATCAATGTAGATCTTTGTGTTCATAAAATTGAACCCATAGTCTAACATTTGATTTTGAATCCACAAAACTTGCCCACAGCAGTTGGCAGCAGCAACATTACTACCTCCAAAAGCAATAGGGCCACCATTATAGTCTTGATATTCAACAAGGTAGGCCTTGTTTCCAGTCATGTGCTTGGAACATCCACTATCAACAATCCCTTTATTCTCTAAAGCTTTATGTGGAATATCCTGCACATAAAAAATAAGAGAAATTAGTTTCTCTTAGGGACCCAAGCCTTTTTGGGCTTGGGTCTGCCTAGTGGATCTTTAGAAGTAACACATTTTCTTGAATTTGATCCACCATTGTATTTGGAGACTTTATTCCAGTAATGTCTTTTGATTCTCCAATTACAACCTGCTGAGGGCTTAACAACAATTTTTCTTTTTCCCCCAACAACACTAACTACTTTTACCTGAGCAGTATTAACTTTTTGATTTGAAAAATTTGTTCTTGGTGTTGTTGTTCTATAAAATGGCCTTCTAATAGGTGACTGGGTTTTATGAAAAATAGTTTTTGGTCTAAGATTATTAACAATAGGTTTAACAGTATTAACTTTCCTGGCAGCATTAGTTGGTGCTGCCTGACTGTTAAAATTATGTCTAGCAGTATTAACATTGTTAGTACTGCTAGCTCTAGCAGTATTAACTGGAATTCTGCCAGTTCTAGTTAGTACTGCTTTAGGAACAAATTGGTTTTGGTGATTCACTCTTTGTACATTGTTCCACACTGGCTTATTTTCCCTTTTTCCAGTACCCTTACACATCCTTTTGTTCAATTCAGCTTGTTTAGCCATTCTTTTCTCATGGAAATCACAATCTCTAATAAGATGGCTAAAACTACCACATACAAAACATGCCTTTTTAGTAAACCCATATCCCAAACCTAATTTTTTAGACATTAAACCACTACAATCCTTTTTGTCAGGTTTAGGATTTTGACTACATGTGTTTTGTACTTTAACAGTTTGCCTAGGAGTTTTTACATGCTTAACAGTATTAACAAAAGCAAAACTAGGTGTTTCTTGCTCTTTTATGGGTAGAGACACATGTTCATCATCACTATCTGATTCATACTCCCCAATGATAGAAGCATCAGACCAGACTTTAGGTTGACTTACTACTTTAGGTTCATTGACAACTGGTTCAGGCATGGATGTAAGTGTTTCTTTACTAGAATTGGATTCACAAGAATTAAAGTCACTGCTACTAGCATCAGATTCACTAGGTTTAGATTGCTTTGGACCATATGTAAACTGTGACTCATCAACTTCAACATCAGGTCCAGAAGGGATGTAAATCCCTGTCATTGGAGGAGGAACTGCATGCATCCCCTCTGCATATCTATCATTTACATGACTATCTTATATATTACTAGATCTACTGTTAAATACACTTTTAAAAACTTTATTTTCATAACTTAAGACACCTTTATTCATTTGATTTCCATACCCAAGCCAGCTTTGTCCCTAGCACTCATCTGACTAGTTAGCAGAATATTAAGATTTTTTGAAGAGTTATGCCATTTTTTTACTTTAGCTTTCAATTCTTCTTTTTCTTTTTCAGCTTCTGCCAATAGTTTCTTATGATATGTGAGCACATCAGTTTTATCATCTAAATCAATTTTCATAAACCTAATCTTTTCCTTATACCAAAGTTGATTTTGTTGATGAGCAACTAATTGTGCTTCTACTTTCTTTAAAGATTGAGTATATGCCTGAATTTCTATACTGGCATCACCAAGTTGTTCCCTCTGTTCATCATATAATTTTTTAAGTTTAGTATAAGATTCTTTACACTCTTTTAAACAAGAAGTTACCTCAGTGTCTAAGCCTGAATTGTTGTAAGCCATTAAAACATAGTTCTCTTGCTCATTTTCTGAGTAACTGGTCCAATCAACACCTTCTCCATCAAGAGTTACCAAAGCTTTAGGTTCCTCCTGTTTTCCAGGTCTCCTTCCACTGTCTTTAGCTTTGTACCCAGTGTATCCAGCATCTCTCCTCCTACTATCTTGATTCCCCTTAGATCTGCATTCTCTAGCAAAATGCCCTGTCTTGTGACAATTGTAGCACTCGACTTTGGCCTTATCAAAGCCAACTGGTTCCTTGGCATCAAACTGCAGCTTTCTTCCTGTCTTTTTGTAGAACTTCTTCAGTCTCATGGAAATCATGGCCACTTGCCATTTTAAATCCATTTCTTCTAAATCGAACTCATCAAGTTGTTCCAAATCCTCATGATCCAATTGTGGACCACTGGATTGATTAGCAAAGAAGGAGTACATGAGTTCATCAGTGTATGAAGAAGAGCCTTCCCTTTGGGGGTTATGGCCAGAAGAGCTAGAAGCACCATAAGCAGTACTAACTTCATTAGTACTGCTAGTGTTCTCAGAAACAAATGCCACATTTTGTGTGCTAGAATATGATGCAGTAGAGCCTTTAACATCAGGCTCAAAAATCTAAGATTATTATACAGATCATCAAAACTAAGACTATCTACTCCTGGCTTGGTCCTCATGATTAAGGAAATTTGAGACCAGGCAGAAGGTAGAGACCTAAGGAACTTCTGATTTGCATCTTCAGTGGAGACTCGTGCACCATGAATCTCTAGTTGACTCATAAGACTCTAAAACCTATCATAGCCTTTATGCAGCCCTTCTGAGTTTGATACAGAGAAGCCTTCAAACTGTTGTTTTAGTATATACTTTTGCATCTTCTTTTATTCATCATTGCCACCAAATCTAGATTTGATAGCTTCCCACATCTCTTTTGCATCAGTCATTTTGTGAAATTTAGCAAGATGATCTTCTGGTAAAGCCATAAGCAAGGTAGTCCTTGATTTTCTTTCTCTTTCTCTGGCTAAAATTTCTTCTGCAGTTTTGGGAGGCAGAACCTTTATTACACCATTTGTATCAGTTGAGATACTCACAGGACCATTGCCTCTTTGAATGACTTCCCAGATAGGATAGTCTGTATGAGCCAAATAATGTTCTATTTTCATAGCCCATATATCATATTCTCCCTTCTTAAGAATAGGGAGTTTGATGGTTGAGACAGTGTGAGGGGCTTGTTGTGTTGGTGTTTGTGTTTGTGGTGATGGTGATGGTGGTGGAATCTCATCATCTGATCCAGCTATTAAATAGATTTGTAAGGTAGAGGTTTATAACTGGAGGGTTTTAGTTCTTCTTACTCAGAGTTTCTCTACAAGCTCTGATACCACTTGTAGATCCCAAATCAATATAGATCTTTCTAGCCTGTTAAGGGTTGTAGCCAATATGGATAGTTCCACACAAACTACAGGAGAAACAATGACTATGAACACTATAAGTTATGCGGAAACTAACTTATAATGCTAAGAAGAACAATGAATATTAATAACTAAACTTTTGTATTAATCTGCTAAAAAGATTACAGATTACTAACTATGAGATTGAGAGATGTGATGAGATTGATATATTCTCTAATGCCGTAGGGTTCCTTTTATACACCAAGGATAAACCCTAACAGACTTACAAAACGCGTAGAAGATAATGCATATCTTTTCCTATAATATCCCATGCATATCTCTTAAACGGTACTAACTATTAAACGGTACTAACTATTTTGTACTGACGGTACAAACTAATACTAACAGTACTAACTTTATAACTAACGGTACTAAGTTAGGAAAACATAATTCCCAACAATCCTCCCCTAAACATGATTGTTCAACTTGTTTAACTTCATGTTTCCTCAGTTTACTCTTCTTGAACTCTTGGAGGATGTATCCAAACACTCTATCAAATCTTGATCTGATCTTTGAAGATTTTGACATCTTCAGCTATCCCTCTTTATCAGCAACTTGTCTTCTCAGCAACACAGCAACATCCAACTAAGTTTGTTTTGTAGTTTTTGGCAAACTACCAGCCATTAACGAATTTGATGTTCCTTTACCAGTAGCCGTTTGCTCTGGGATAGCCAATTTTTCATTGTAAACAACAAGGTGAATTGAAAACCTTATAGTTTTGAGTAAACTATCAACTATCAATGGATTTGATTTGTCTTTACCAAAAGCTGTTTGCTTTTGGACTAGTCAATGCTTTATTGCCATAACATGGTGCATTGATAACCATATAGTTTTTAGCAAACTATCAGCTATCAACAGATTTGATTTGTCTTTACCAGGAACTGTTTGATCCTGGACTAGCCAACTCTTTATTGTGAATCAATGTGAGTTGAGAACCATACAATTTTTGGTAAATTGTCAACCATAAACAGATTTGAGAAGTCTTTACCACAAGTCATTTGCTTATGGACTAGTCAGTTCTTATGTCTGTTAAACATGGTGAACTGATGACCATTTGTTGTGTGGTTTTGAAACCAACACTCAAAGATCCTTCTCTTTTCCATCAGAGTTTTCAAGTTCCATATAACAACCCGTAATTTTCCAGTATTTCCTTAATGTAATCTCTATGTATTATAATAAGTACTACTTTTTCACGAGAATAAAATTTTGTTTCATTCCATTCCAATACGTATCATAGTTTACATTTCAAAAGTAAACGAGCTCTCGCAACGACCTATTCCTATTTCTATCTATGTTTACATCATGTAAACATCATAATATGTCAAGTCAATAATCTATTATCCTCTATAACATGTACGTTATCTTTTCACGACAATATTATCAAATGAGCTTTATCTGTTAATATTTAGGTCAAAACCCTAATTATATATAGTATATACATTCCGAAAATATATGAAGCAATCTAAACTGCACTCGATATTAACCAACATAGTGCCCCTTATGATAATCTACAATAATTAGGGGACCGATGAATAATTAACCGATAACTTCTTGTTTCCTCTTTTAAACAAATTCTACTAACGATTCTACGCATTATAATTACGGTGTACATGTAACGTGTTTCTCTTTAATAATAATGCTATAGTACAACGAAACTTGTGGCATTTATTTTATATCACAATGATAAATTACTTAATACTATTTAGTCATGAGCATATATTTTTTAAATGACTTACTTTAGAAAAATTATAACAATAACAGTTCGGCATAACTCCTTAATTCATATTAATGTAGTATAAACATGTTCTTCCATTCATTCTCAAACTCAATATTTTATGTTCCAAAGACATGATCAGTTCCAAAAACTCACGTCACGCATGAACAACTAAACCGATACATATTAAGAAAATGCTTTTATTCCTTTATGTAAAGATATGAAATATGTATTAAAGTCTAGGGGCCAAACTTGTCAAATTTTAATTTTAATTAACTAGAAAATGTTTCCCTCCCAAAAGACCTTCTTCTCCATTTAAATTGATAAAATGATACACGAATCTAATTCCCTTCTCGCGGACTCGTATGATTATCATCGTTAAAAACCAAATGTACCACGATGATCGTTGAAAAACCGCGATCGTAATGGTATAGGTTAAAAGACTCGCGATCAAACGTTACTCGAACCCGAAAAACACGAAACGCCTCTTTTCATTTCATTTTCGACCCATTTTGAAACTAAACTAATCCTAAGCCTTAATTCCAACCTTAAACAAAACCCTAATACTATTTAAAAACCCTAACCCGTAACCCTTTTTAAACCACGACTCTTTTGACCCATTTTAACTCATTCTAAACTATTTTTAACTCACACCACACATTTCAAGCAGCTCCATCACCATCTACAAGCAGCTTACAAGGTTTTCTCTTCCATTTCTTGGTCATAAATCAAGCCACATCTCCTTTTTTTATCTATTGTAGCCGCGGCACCACAAGGATAATCCAACACACTCATCTACATTTCAAGCCTTGCTAACTCATCCTCATAGACCCTTTTACTCAGCCCTAAGTAGCTATGACACTAATCAAGACCTTTCTTTGGCCTCCAAGTCCATACGAGGCTATAAAAGGGGGACGCACCCTATTCTCTCAACTCACACCTTCATTTCTTTCTATATTCTAACAATGGAGTCTCAAGTCTGATCAAGGAAGTTCTAAGGAGTCCCAAGAGCAGAATAGAAGCAAAGAAGCTAAGTCTTGAAGCCCTGAGAAAGTTATTCTAGGCGTACGAAGCAAACGACCCCATTTCGACCCATTTTCGAACCATTAAGCTCAAACCCAGGTTCTTCAAGCTCTCCTACTATTCTATAATCCTTATAATGTTCATATGATCATAAATATACACTTGTTAAAGTTTTAGAACTCAAAATTCATTTGTTTTCCTTTTTTGATCCAAAAATGTAACTCATAAACCCTAAATTTATGTTTTTAATTAATCTATAAGCTAAACTTGTAAAAAGTTGTTATAATCTATCCTAATAAGCTTAACTAATGATATTATAATCACTTTATTAAGTCTTGATAAGATTTGAATTAAAAACCTACGCATTTTCGGTTTAAAACCCTAAAACGACCCTTTTTGATTTCTAGCTTAACGAATCGTTATTATAAACTTTCGTTACGTTAAAACATCTTATTTTAGCTTATATTAATAAGCTATAACCTGCAAATATCTTTTGGAATGTTAAAAATAGCTTGCATGCAAATTAAGACTAATTTTATAATAATTTCCATGCATATGGGTATATATTGTACCTTATCCAAAAGTGTCACGTTTGTCTCCTCAACTAACCTATTCTGCTGATGTATCTCTGCAACACCCAAATGTTTGGCGACCACACTCTTCATACATTGTTGTGTAGACCTTTGAAAATAATAATCAAGAACATTACCCATCTTGATCTTCCATCCACTCTGATATTCTCCTAAATTCTCCTAACTGCTTCCTACCCTTCAATGTCTTCCTTTTCATTGCCTGACCGTCCAAGGTATATACGTAATTAGCCCTTCTTGTTCCTGATAGTACCACCAGCGAACCCCTTATAACTTTGATCTTTCCTGGCTGCATCTTCATGGTAAAACCCTCTTTTTCAATAGTACCCAGCGATATCAATTTTCGCCTTAATTCTGAAACATAACTAATGTTTTCCAACACGAAACTTGACCCATCTTTCATCTATACTTTAACCTTACCCGTCCCCATACACGGCATTCCCTACCATCACCCAATAGTACATTACCACTCCTCAAAATCAAACAAGTAATCTCTTTTATATGTCATATGGTATGATCCCCCTGAATCCATGATCTCGTCCAACAGTTCTTTAATACTCATAGCCATCATAACATTAGGAGTGTCATATCCTTTAGCTCCAGAATCGGAAACCTATTTTCATTCCTGACAAAACCTTGAGATTTATTTTGATTAAACTTGGGACAATCCCTCTTCAAATGCTCTTTAGGATTGCGTATGTAACACCTGAGTTTACTACCTCTACCTCGTGACTTTGACCGTGCACTGCCTCTTCCCTGCTTCATATCCCTCTGATCAGATCTACCCCTCACGTACAACCCTTCACCACCATCACCCTTTGCTTCTGTCATCTTCTAAAGTTCTCTAGAATTAAGTGTGGCCAACACGTCTTCCGGCTTCAAAATATCCAGACTGTATAGCAAAGTCTCCACAAAATTCCTCTAAGATGATGGCAAAGACGTAAGAAACAATAATGCTCGATCCTCATCTGAGCATTATCTATAGCCACTAAGTCATCGACCAACTTGTGAAACTCATCAATATGCTCATATTGTTTCTAACACGGATGGATATAAAAGGTGTATAGCTTCTTGTTCAAGTACAAATGATTAGCTAAAGACTTCATCACGTATAAAGTCTCAAGCTTTGTCCATATCTTCGCTGTAGTTGTCTCTATGTTGACGTCTCGTAGGACCCGGTCACCCAAACAGAAGACCAATACACTATGTGCACTCTTAAGCATCTCATCCCATGTCGTGTCTGCTACCCCGTAGGCTTCGTAGCTAACAACACATACTCACATTTATGTTGTGTCAATAAAGCTTTTGTCTTTATCTTCCATAGTGCAAAATCCCCAGGTTCGTCGAATTTCATGACGTCAAACTTGGTACTTGACATCATTCTTTAACCCTTTATTTATTCTGATAACCTTGTGATATAAACATCACAACACCAAATCAAATAAAGTACCTTATGCAAAACCCTTCAAAGTAATGCCTCTTTTTTTCTTCTTTTATAATAAAGAAAAGAAAAAAAGAAACAAATATCTAAACTTTGGACTCTTCTTTCCCGCCAAAATAAGTTCTATAATAAAACTAGCTTTGAAGTGAATTAAAATATTTAAGTACTTGGTCTTCTTCTTTGGCTCGCATCTATAACATGACAACAAGACGAAACCACCAAATAAACTCTTGAACTTTCTTTATCTATAACCTTGACAAACCAAAATACAAAACCCCTCGAACTTCTTCTTCTTGTCGCAACACCCGAAAAAGATTAAGGAACCATTTTAAGTCAACTTCCTGCTTATGTTGTTACTCTTCTTCTGTTACTCTTCAAGAACCAGAAACAGTAACATCTTAACCTTCTTTTGTCAATCGTTTAAAACCCAAAAAATAAACCGTCTTCTTCTTTTGCGAAAAACCCAATCAAGACTCGCGGTTACTCCTTTGTAGCAGTTGGTTTCAACTTGTTTTAGGGTTGGTTTTCTTCCCCCCTTATCTCTACAATAAGGAGGTGAGGGGGAGGGGTCATTGTACATCATTTTTTTCATACTTAATCAATAAACATTCGGTTAAGAGTTTTTGCTTGTGCAGTTTTACTTTTCTGTCGACATTTACTTAATTGTGCTTGCTTGTTCGTCTTCGGGTTATCGAGTTATCCGCTCTAGATTTTCAGGTTGTTGGTCGATATTCCAACAACAACTTCAAACCTTTAGACTTTGAATTCACCTCTTGACTCTCGGATTTGACTTTCAACACTATATTGATCGACTAACCAATCATATTACATTCTACTCTTATACATTCAAACTTAAATGGGTCAAATATACATAATTGTCAACAACGTTTCGGTTTTAGGGTGAAACAACAACAATTTCTACAAGTTCCCCAAATGAGCCACAAAAAGTACAACCAAGTTGCATTACTTTAAATCCAGCAAAAAACTTACCTACAATTTACGTCATTTAATCAAATGCCACCATTACCGTCACAGCCACCACAAACACCACCACATGTGCCCGAACTTTCTTCTTGTCGAGAAAAAAAGAAAAGGTAAGATGACTAGAACAAAAAAACCAACATCACAAGTACATGTTTTACTCAAGACGAAGAACTACTTTTGTCGGGAACTTAGATGCAAATATTAAAGGACCCAAAACATGGTATCGACCAAGAATCGGATACATTTTGGAAACAAGTTGTTCACAACAATTCTAAGACATCGAAATCAAACCGTTCGTCCACTTTAAGGCATCGAGATTCTTAAAAGACCACTCCAAATGGCAAATTCTTGAACCCATTGATCCTGTAAGAAGACCGCGCTCGGACGATTTTGACTAGCCTTAACTCCAACGAGCTATTTCGAACCCCTCTGATCTCATATCCTCCTAGGAATCTAAGAAGGTCCAAAAGTCAATGTTCGAACTCAACATCAAAAAGCTTGTCAAGTAGAGAAGTTATTAAGGATATGCTCCAACAAAATATACGACTAGAATGAGAAAAGAAATTTAAACTCACTGACACCCAAAAAAGTCGCAACATTCAAAATTTCTAACATTTAGCACTCACTGTAAGGATGTCGGAAGAGGATGCGGCTTTGATCAACAATGCGAAAGAAAAGGTTCAACAAAAATATTGACGCTAGTTTAGTTTGTTTTAGTATTTATATGTGTTTGACGTCATGTATTTTTCTTTATGATTTTTCTAACTTGTGCCCTAGGGGCATAAGATAAGAAGCCATAGACCCACCGAAAAGTACAAAAAGGTACTCAAGGACCCACGAATTTCTTTGGTCCCTGAGTACTTTTTTATACTTTTCTGTGGGGTCCCTGAGTAATTTTTTGTACTTTTCTACCTTCTTATCTTGTACCTTTAGGGCACAAGATTGAAAAACCCTTAAAAATTAATTTATATTTGTGGGTAGCATGTACTTTACCATGTTATAAGCAAAATTGTTGTTTTTTTTATTATGTGTCAATGGTATAAGTACGTGATGATGCTCTAACTTACGTATAACATGCACACCTTGCACTCTTATAAACAGAGCATAAAATTTGGAAAATTAAACAACAAATTTTAAGTGACATTAGAAATAAGCTATATATATGATATGGATATCGAGTAGCATTAACTTGACAATAAAATATGCGAAATTGTCTTACTCTTATATTAAAAGTATATAAATCGTCTTAAAATTTTAGTGGTGTTGCTTTAGATGTACATGATATATACAAGTACATATGATATTGCTAAATGTAAATTTAAAGTTGGTATAGCATAAATACTTTACGGTGGTAGATTTACTGAACATAAATAGGTTTATGTTAAGATGGTGATAAAAGAGGTGCTGACTCAAGATAACAAGTTAATATTTCCTTGATAAGCTACATGAAAGATATTCCATCTATCATCATCTTTCTTTCTTCTTCTCTAATGCGGCTGCATTGCATTGGCTTCTTGCCAGTTTTGATTAAATTTTAAGGGGACCTTTACTGTCCATTATTGCAATATAAAAATCAAGTGTTCTCGCAAATAGCAAACTTCCCAGCAGTATAACTTGTAGTGTTATAACCGGCATAGGTACCTTGAAGATCATGAGCACAACCAAGAGATTGAAAGCAAATAAACACTGTGAGATTTCATCAAGACACACAGTTATTCTGAGCTATTTCAAAATTCCTATCTTGTAAGAAAACCTATAACTATATCATTTTAACATTTTTAAGCTTATGATATGCATTCAAACATATGTCAAAATGACAGGTTCCAATATGCTCTTCATTTTGGTCATGCCCTGCGGAAGGAGTCATGAGATTATCTGCTTTTTCTCTCGTATTTCCGCAACCACCATCTATTTCAGGTACATCTTTATATGTACATTCACATTGAAATTATATGAATGTATTAGAATGTTGTTATTTATTGTGTCTTATTGTTTGTCGATCTTCTTTAAGCTTCTGTGTGGACCTCAATGGTTTACTCTTAGGCACAATTCACATACCTACATTAAAAAGGTGATTTTTTTACTATGTATAGGCTAGTATTGATATCTTATAAATATTACAACGATTAAGTTTAGATAACTATATATGTGCTGGAATGAATTACAGGTCAAAGAAGAACTAGAGTCTGTAGGCTGTCAAATAAAAACCTGTTCTGCAGTTCAATCTGTCTTAAACTCTGAGGATGGTATATTTTTGGGTTAAAGTCATTAATTACCAACGTACTTTCCAAAAATTTCAACATCTTACCAAGATGGTGGTTTTAATATCATTATTGCCTTCCAAACTTGTTGTAACTGGCTATTATAGGAAATGTAATTTTCAGAATTTCCATGTCATTATTTTTATACACGTGGTATTTAACTTTGTTAACTTTTTCCACCTAAGAATTTTTAAAAGACTAAAACACCCTTGTCTCCTTCTCTAGTTCTATATACACCACTGTAAAGATTCAAGAACAGATCATCACCAAGAAACCTCATTAAATCTCAAAAACAGTTCAAGAATCAAGTAAGCCAAGAACAACTACAAAGATTCACAACAGATCATCACCAAGAAACCTCATTAAATCTCAAAAACAGTTCAAGAATCAAGTAAGCCAAGAACAACTACAAAGATTCACAACAGATCATCACCAAACTACAACAACCACAACAACAACATCATTTTTTTAATCTCAAACGAGAAAAAATAAAAATAACAAGATCTCCACATCCTCTACATCATTTAAAGATCATCAACTTTAGATGATGTAGATGAAAATAAAACACAGGTCATGCACCTCTAATAAGAGCATCAACACCGACGAGATCTGAATATTTGAGAGCTTGGGTGTCTTCCCATAATTATACATGTGAAATCACAGATCGTGGTTCTCTCTTGTTATGAATCCGTGGTTCTCTCTTGTTATGCTTTGGCTCACAGATCGTTGGTATACATCACTAATATATATTTGAAGTTTTAGGGATAAGATTTGGGACTAATTATAGGGTTTATAAGGTAATGGGGTATGGGTCGGGTAAGAATAATAAGGGTAGGAAGAGGACCACAATGAGCTTCTTCCATGATGAAAATGTAGTTTTGGAAAAAGAAGAGTAAGCCGAGTAAGAGTACAATACGTTTTGTAAGATCTTGAAGTGAATGTATTTTGTATATATATATGGGCCCTATGTACATATGTATATATAGATATAGATACTGGTGCAAATGTTATACACAGAAGAATATACAGCAAAAGGATGAAGAGAAGGGTACAAAAGATTATCAGTAAGTAAGCAGTGAGGAAGACGTCACTGGCAGCAATGAAAGAATGAAAGAAAAGGTTAAAGTCAAGAATGGTGGGTGAGGTGTAGTAATGTGGAGTGTATGTGGAAAATAAATAAATTAAAAAGGAATTTAACCGGTTATCAAATGTGACGTGTCGGTATTTTTAACTTTTTAACCGGTTATCACAGGTCACTTTTGAGTAGGTTTGTAACATTTGTACAAACTAAAAACTTAGGAAGGTAATAATGAAATTAAAACCACCATCTTGATAAGGAGTTAAGATCAATGTAGACCCAACATTTGTCATAGACCCAATGAACCAATTCTGCCCACTCATTTTTTCATCAAAAATAAAAAAACTCATTTTCCATCTCTTTTTTAAAAATAAAATATCTTACAAACGGTAAATCGTATGTGGAAATTTTGGAAAGTACGTTGGTAATTAATGACTTTAACCCTATATTTTTCCTTGTATTGAAATTAATCTCAGTTTTGAATATAAATTTATTTGTCAATAGATTTGTGTTGTCGGTAAAAGATGAAAACATGAAGGAAAAATTCGCTCGCTTCGTTGAGTTGTATCTTATCGCACATGTACTAATGCAAACGATTCTTTACGCATATATTACCTCTTGCTTATATAAGTATCCACGATATTTAGAGTATCTCATATCGGATGTTATGTATGGAGTATGAGCAGGTTGCTTAGTATCCTGTGAAGATGGGTCTCAAGAAAAGTACTATGGATGCATAATAGACTCTGATGCCCCAGATACTCTTAAAATATTAGGAGAACAAGCTACATATGACGAAAAAATAATTTTGGGGGCTTTTAATTACGTTTACAAGTATGGTCTTCTACTTTGTTCTCTAATTGAATTTTTTTAATGTATTCATCTGTTAACTGTATTTTTGTCAATAGATCACCTTCCCTTTAGTTTGAGTTCCAATGCATAATCTCTCTTTTTCGGCAGTGATATTTTCCTACATTACGACACAGAACTAATGCCCTGAAATCAGACAGCATGGAGTGCGTTGAATTTTGTTGGAACCAAAAATAATAAACTATGCTTGACATATTGGTTAAATGTGATCCAGGTATGCATATCAAGTTCTTGAATCTTAAAAAATTAACTTCATGCATAGATCTTAAGTGAATAGAAATAAAATTAAAGAAAAGAACACTATGCAACCTGGTTCTGCATGTGTGGCAGTCTAACACTTTTCCTGTAATTAAAACAAACCTAATATCCTAAACAACATTTAGTTTTTTAAGTTAGAGATATTGTCACAATAAAGCGTATGTAAGTGCAAATAAGGAGTTTTCAAAGCCAACAAAAATATTTTTGATGAAATATAATGGTGGGTATGTAAAATGCTAAATGTGGGTGCATAGGACCTCCAAACTGTGGGTATACCATGAGTAGCTGTGAAACCGGATCTTTTATCGATTCATCAATGATTAAAACATGATAGGATTAGTAACAATAACAAACCATCCATAAATTTCAAGTAGAAAGTAGCTAGAGCACTTAAACCATGTCCAACTTTCTTTTTACATGACAATTGGACTTCCTTCCGGTTTTAAGTATTTGACAAATAATATTGATATGCATAACATAAAAGACAACAAGCTACCTTTTCTTGTTACTATTAATCCATCACGAACACCAAAAAGTACTTTGCTTAAATGGTCGACAGGAAGAGCAATTCCATCAGTTGCAGCATCAATGACTTTAGTTGATCTTCATAACATTCAAGGAAATAGAGGAATTTTGTTCTGTGGATCATATCAAGGTAGTTATCTTTATGTGCAAATGAGTGTCATGATAATAACTTCCACTTTGTTTATGTCCTCGCTTGACTTACTATAAAAACTAATCTGTCATCTTATAATTAGTTTACATAGAGTTTTACTTTAGAGCCGTTCTATAAAAACAAAGAGTTTTACTTTAGATCCAAAGTTAGAAATATCATTATAGCTTATCCTGCCACAAGGCGCTAAATACATAGTCCCCAAATTTAAAATTTTATGATTGTCGCCTTGGCCCTTCGAGAAAGAGTGAAATACTGATGATTTTTGTGCATACGCTTTATTTTAAGTGGGGAAATATTTTAGCTTGAAAACACGTCAGATCCTTGTGAAGTTGAAATTCTAAATGTATTTCATACTTGAGGGTCATATGAGTAATTTTTTACGAATTAATGGAGTTAACAAACTAGGTAACCAAGTTAGCTACGAGTACGCAGCGAAATAGATCTAGTTTTAGCATATAGATTAACACATATAAATTAAACAAGTAATTTACTAACCTTTTGTTTAATGATAAAAATCAATAAACTTACACCGGATCTTGATCTTGAAACGAGTGATTAAATTACCACCTCTACGGTTGCTCACACAAACACGTCAACCAAGTATGAGTCGATTACTAGTCAACCTTCACGAACCAAACACCTTGTGTTGTATAATCGAACCAAACACACCCCTTGTGAGCTTGAAACAATCGAGAACCAAACAAAACCCTAATTAACTGAATTCGGTTAGGGTTTTAAAACTGAAAATCGAAAACCTTAATAAGGTTTTAGTGTGTTGCCGAGCAAGGAGAACACCCACCAAACACCGTGTGTAGATCTTTAATCTTCGAACAAGGAAGACAAGAAAGAATCAAAAACCCTAAAAGGGTTTGATCGAATTCGGTTAATGGGGAAAGAAGAACCGAAAATCCTAATAAGGTTATTAGGGTTTTTGGGAGTAGAGGGAGAATCGAAAATTACCAAGTGATTTTTGGTTTGATTAAATGAATAATGAGGTGTAGGGATTGTGTTTATATAGGCACAAGCCCAAACCCTATTCTTGTACAACAAGGAAACATTGTTTCCTTTTCCCCCTCATGCTCTATAACCGAACAAACACCCCCCCCCCTTCTAGAACCTAGGGAATTCAGCCAACAATGGGCTCCCTTAGGTTCGGGTTTTATTCGTTTTAGTCTCTCTGTTTATTATTTAAATATTCGTTAAACTAGTAAAACAATTAACATAAATAACGACTATTTAAATTATATCATGAAGTAAAACATACTCTAAATAACGTGTGTGCCCCCAATAGGCTCACGTATTTCTAACGTATAACTTGCGAAACCGACAAACATATTCCAACAGCTCCCATTTGGGAGTCGGAGTAGCAGGCTGCAGATTGATATGTGTTTAATCACATATCATTTTTCTTTATTAAAATGAGCTTAAAAGACCAATAATACATGAAAAATGCATTGTATATGTGTGTTTTGGCAATTGTGTTTTGCAGGTAACGGATATTCAACAAAAGGACAAAAATAAAGCAAAACGGATAAAACCGAGCACGGGAATGGAAAGAGCGTGGGAAATCAAAGCCGAAGGCATATACATCTTTAAATGGGCCAACCCGTACCTATTAAATGGGTCGGGTCAGCCCATTAATATTGTATCTATAAAAACCTAAAAGCCTTAAACCCTTAATCCATTTAAATACCAAAAATCCAATCCATAATCCTAAAAGCCCATAACCAAGCCCAATTCCCAAATGTCCTGTCCAAGTCAAACTTATAAACATGGGTCAAATGTTACTATTCACTGTCTCCTCCCTCCTATTCACCCATAACCATTAACGCAGGGTTAAACCTCTCCACTCCACACGTTTATAAGCTTCTAGAAGGCTAAGCTGACACGTCTGACACCATTTTAGCCACGCTGGCAATCCTGAGCTCTCCCATTGGTGGATTAGACGTGTACATGATCCAAGAGTACTAAAGATGGATTGGAAGATCAAGGGCTAAGGATTGAAGTTGGGACGCTCCTTCTCACATCTAGAATCATCTATTACCTGCTATAAATAGAGAGGCTCTATCACACAGTGAAATCATTTAGCTTATTATCTCGTTTTCAATGTAATTTTCTCTTTTAAAGCTTGTAATCCCTTTTGTTATCAATAAAAATCTAGTTTCATTTAAATTGTGTTTAAATTTTAGTGTTTCTTTTATATAAATTTGCTCAAAATGTGTTTATATACTACTTAATAAGCTCACTTCATCTAATAAGCTATCACTTATTCAGATAAACTTGTTTAAAGCTTAACTGAATAAGCTCATCACTCAAAATTACCTTAAATATTTGAATAAGCCATTTGGAAGATAATCCAGATCTGGAAGGGGTTATAGGGCTTATTCAGAGCTTATTTCTTAAGCAGCTTGTAGATTTAAGCTCTTAAGAGCAATTTTAGATCCCTGTTTAGCTGGGATCGAGGTACATGATTCATTTCTCTCTTATAGCTTCAAATCTATTTTAGCTTATTACATTGCTTATTCTGTTTATTAGTGCTTTTTGTTGCTTATTTGTGCTTAATTTGTTTCATTTTAGCTTAATATGTCTTAAAGTTCTAGTTTAAATCATTATAATTAGTTAGTATGAGTTTTAGTTAAATCTGCCATTTAGGAGTAAAAACTGCTTATTAGAGTAGCTTATTGTTAAGTGCTTTTCTTTCCTTAGTTTCTGCTTGTTTGTCTTTAATATACCTAGTACTTAATCTGTTTTAACAAATCAAAGCTTAATTAGGTCTGATTTAGTTTAAAAGTGGCTTTTCTAAATTTAAAGGGGTGTTTGGGTTAAGGACTTAAAAAGGGTCAAATGAGGTGTAATCTGTCTTTGGTTCTTAACTAAGCTTCCATAAGCTCAAATAAAGTCTTAATACTAGTTTTCTTAAGCTAAATAGTTAGGTGTTAATAAATCTATTTTTGGTTCTAAAATTGGTTTTCACTAGCTCTAATTTAGTCTAAAAGCAAGTTTTAATCAGTTTAAGATAAGTTTTGTTAAGTTTTCTAGTTCTTTTATCAAATGTTTAAGTCTGCCAAGTAATAAGTTTTTCAAACAGCTGATTTGCTTATTATATAAGAAAGAGTATTTAAGATGTGGTTTTAGTAATAAGAATGAGTTTCATTTGCATCAATGTAAACCTGTTTTGAGTGATTTATTGTTGGATTGGCAATTTAAGAGTTTTGGATCAAAATCAGTTAAGAAGGTTGATATGTGGTTTAAGCAAAATGGCCTAACTTAGCAGATCAAATAAGGTTTTATTTTAGCTTATCTTTGATTATTTTTAATTGCATTTAGCTTTTTATAGTCAGTTCTTAATCTGTTTTCAGTTTTTAGGTTGTCAAGTTAAGTTTTTAAGTCTTAATTTTTAGCTCAAAAGTGTCATTTCATTTCAAAAAAGCTAAAAAACAAGTAGTAGTAGTCTGTCACTTAAATCTTACTATTTCTAGCTTATTTCTTAATATAGTTTGCTTAATTTTTGCTTATTTGTGTCATTAGCTTATAGTACTTTATCTTGTTTTAAACTTTCAGCTTAATATCTATAGCTTTTATTAGTGTTTAATTCTAGCTACAAATGTGTCAAAAGTCTTAAAGAGTGACTTTTTAGTCAAATTGGTCTTTTTTGCATTTATAGCTTTCAGCTTATTTATTTGCTTATTTTGAGTCATAAGGGGCTTGTTTAGGTTTAGGTTTGTCTGATTTAGCTATTGAATTTCTAGAAGTGCTATCAATGTCCCAAAAGCTCAATACAGTATTCAATCTAGTTTTTTTGAAATTCCTTAACTAGTTAGTTTAGCAAACTGTCATTTTAATTCGTGCTTATTTTAGCTTATTGATAAGTCGTGTCAAAAAGTCCTTTATTAAAGTTGTTTAATTTTGCTTATTCGTTTGCTTTTTCAAAAAGAATTTTTTTTTAAAAATATGTTTTTAAAAAGGTGTGTCAAAGGACTCGAACCCGTGAACTTCCCTTCACACACACAACACCTCAACCAACTGCGTCCTTGGGTCTTTCCTGTCATAAGCTTTGCAACATTAAATACTTAAGTCTCTTTTAAGGATTTAGCATATTAGGCCTATTTATTTTTTAGCAGCTTATTCCTTTTAAGCTTTTTTGAGTACTTTTTCTTTGAAAACCTCCTATTTAGTTTAAAGTATTTTTTAATGTAATTTTCTTAAATTTTTTTGGATTAAGTTTTAGTATTTTTTAATTATAATTTAGTAATTATTTAGTTTATAAAAATAGGTTTGAATAAATAGTTTAAAAATTCAAAAAAATATTTTCTGTCATTTTAAAAATGTTAATGCATTGTAGTTATAGAAATTTGCATTTTTAAAATTTTTAGAATTTATTTTGGTCATTGTTATTAAAAATATTGGTTTGATTTAGTTATTAATTAGTTTAATTGCTTTAAATGTCGTTAGAATTTAATACTGCTTTAATTTCCCTAGTTTAGCGTGGCTTTTTATGTGTTTTCTCCCTTTGCATTTTTAAGATTTAGAATCCAAATCTAAAAAATCGATTATTCAAGCATGTGATCACAACCGAAACATAGGTTTCAATTCACACTTCGATGGATACACAATCCGGAAGAAAAATATTGTTTGACCTCAAGCAATTTTTATATTAAACGGGATACTTTCTATACTATTACTTATTTGGTATTTTAGGATATATATATATTATATAGAGTATAATAATCCATATCAATCACTATATACAAAGATTCAAGACTACGAGCAAGACGGCTAAGCTTAAGTTTTTGTAAAATGGAGTGACCTCCCTTAGGGGAAGATTGTTAGAAATACAAAAAAGTATCGGCCACTCCTAATACGTATTTCGTAGCTCGTAGTTAAGTAGTTAGTTGAACATTGTAAAAGTAAGTTAATCGGGCCAAGTCTATGGCAGATGGCACTAAAGGCCCATGGATGCCCCTATGTAAGGATATAAATACCCTCTCCTTCCATGGAGAGGGTGTTGGTTCATTTCATAATCTATGCATTACATGTTTCTTTCTCTCACTAGAAGTGTCCAACCATCTTTATCTCTCTATATTTCTCTCTTTCATTTCATTGATTGTTGTGTGATTTGATATTCTACAAGTAGTGATTTTGACCAAACTACGGGGACGAACGGTTTAATTCACTCAAAATGATTAGACAAAATATTTTTGTAATTAAAAGAAATGTTTTATTCAAATATATATTTAAAATCAGATTTTCCCCCTAAAATTAGAAAAACCTGCCCTAAAAACATTTCCCCATAAAAGGACAATATCAGGAGCGTCCTATAAGGGACGACCCCCTTATTGATCAGGGGACCTCCTTTAGGAGATAAGGGGGCCGGCAAAAAAAATTCTCAGACTTTGCCTATAAATTGTAGACTGTTCCCACATATTTTCACCCTTTTTCACACAGTTTTTCTAGGTTTTAGAACAGATTACATATATTTTAGTCTTTGATCATGTAACTTGTTTAAACATATGTTTACAAGTGATCCAATCTTTCTCTCCAAGTGCGAGAGAAGAATACTCGTAATCGTCAAGATACGATGTATTATACTTAGTGCATTCGTGACATGTGTTACATTCACGATGTATAGATCGAGTCCATGTCTTTCAAACTTGTGTATTAGTTAGATCGGGTATATCGTGTTAGTATTTTAAGTGAGAAAATACGTGAGTGACGGTAGTAATTTTAGTACCCTCAGAGTAAGATTGTGAGTGTAGATCGTGGGGGTTTCTAGCTAAAACTATAACTCGACATTTAGCTTTAGTGTCGAAAAATATGTAAATGATTGGTGTTGTATGTGTTTTAGAAGGCCTTAAAACATAAGGTTTGATATTCATAAAACATAACGGGTTTGGTTGTACCCGAAGAAGGACTCTACATTTAGCTTAGTGTCAGAAAATATCGTAAGCGACGTTGTAAGGTTTTCTTTGCCAAGAAAGGAGCTTGTTGACTAGTGAAGTAACTCTCGAGTTGGGTACTCGGGGAGTAGAGTAGGGCGAAGAGGAGCTTCGTGACTGAACCGCTGTCAATCACCGTGTTTGGTTTGCGATTTCTTTTACCTTTTGCTTTACATCTTTATTTACCTTATCGTCTTGCATTTATATTTGCATTAGATCTATATGTGTGTGGACTGATGCTTATATTGTTTGAATGATGATTGTGTCATAGATATAAGTTAATATTGTGATTGTGTTTATATTGCTATGACATGACTTATATGACTCTGGTAGATAATATAATTTGTTCCAAAATATCATTTGAGTTGATACATTGCAAAGTCATTAAGTATTTCATTCAATCTGGTTGAAAACAATTGAGACTCTTAAACAATCGTTTATTTCGTCAGTCGTATAAGATGAACATTTAAAGTCATTCAATAAAGTGAGGCTACACAATGTCGAATTAATCGTATCTCAACTAATTTTCTTTTCTTTGTAAAAACAATTATCTTATGGGTTTTGCTAAACAATGCCACTGCCAATGATTAAACGCAAAATATAAAAGGTACTTTGTAGCGTATTTTATTGTGCATTAAATACATAACTATTTTAACTATGGAAGATTATGGTTATTGTAAGTAATTTGTATGTTTATTTATGTATGCATTATATACATAGTTACTTTAAATATGTAAATAATAGATCGTTTATAATGTCTTAAACATATGGCCCAGTGGGCATTGTTTAGCAAAACCCTTATCTTATTTTGACAAATATTGTTGATACCATCACTTACTGTCTCAAAACTAAGCCCAATCAAGGACTCCCAATGTCACAACTTAAACAACAAATTATAAATAAAACCACTTTTCACAAATTAATACCAAAAAGAAATACATAGCCACGTCACACACTCACGAACACTATACACAAGCTCATTTTCATATACTTACTACTGTTAATAAACCAAAAAATAGGATCGGTATAAACCTTGGACACAAATCGAGTATCGGATTAGGCTTCCAGATGATTAAGCGTTGGGCCTTTGTATAGATCAAGATAATGATGATTTCCTGATTTCCTGCACAATCAAACGAAAACCGTTAGCCTTACCGTGGGGGCGGACCCCACGGTTAGACTCCGGCGTAAAAGTAAGTAAACATGTAGAGAGAGAAAGTATGAAAGTATAGAGTGAGAAAATTGTACTGTTCATTGTGTATTAGATCCCTATTTATAGGGGTCTAGTATTAGGGTTTCCTAGTATTTCGTAGTGGCCATAGTGGGTCCCTTGTCGGGCAAGGTCCCGTAATAACCGTGTATACGGACGCGTGTACTTTCCGTGGACGGAAGTATCCTATAGTTAGGTCCGCGTCCGTTTTGCTGTATCCGGGCCGTGATTAATGCAGGATTGGGTTTGCTTTCGGCCCATGACTGTTGAGTTGGGCCCAGGAGCCTAAGTGATAGTATGGTCCAAGCCCGGAGGCTTGGTATACCTATTATACGTTATCAAGTCCCCCCAGTCTAGTATGATATTGCCTGCGGATCATGTCCTGCGTGCGGTGATCAATGCTAGACTTCTGGTTCCTTTGTTGTTGCTGGTTTGCTTATGGAGTTATCTATTTCATGCCGTGATGCTTCCTTATCAATTTGGTGACATTCCGCTGACGTGGAGCGCTGCTGTCCTTTTATCCTCTGGCTGATGTGACCGTTTTGACAGCTTTTTAACTATTTCCCAGATGTGTTGCTGCCGTTGATTATGTAAGTGGTATACACGTGGCGTCATCAAACTATTAGTAGGAGTAAATACACCAAGGGTATAAATACCCCCCCCCCATTTTTACTGTTTTATTCTTTACAAAACCTCCTTTCTGCCATTGTTAATTTCTTCAAGCTTTTATTCTTTAAACTTCCTCCGTGCGTTGTTTTCTTCACTTCTACGGTTTTTCGAGATTCAGGTTAGCATCTTTCTTCGCTCGTCTCTTCAAAATGACTAACTTTGTTGCTAAGCATTCCATTATGACTCCAGAAATGATAGAAAACTTTTGTAATGACTACTATATTCCTGATGAAGTTCATCCCGTGGTTCCGGGGCGGGATAAAACTATCACTCAATTCCCTGAGGGTAAAGTGGGTGTTTATACCAGGTTTTTTTATTATTGTGCTTATTGGATTCCCTTCACAAAAATTTTTATGGTTGTTCTCCGATATTTCCGCATACATATTTCCTAATTATCCCTTTTTGGTGCTGCTCGCGTATCTCATTTTGAGGTTTTGACGCGCGTGCTTGATCTTGCCTCGTCGGTAACTGTCTTTCGTGCGTTCTATACCCGCACGTATAGTGACGGGTTATTTTCCTTTGCAAAACGTTCCCCATCATCGCCTTATTGCTTCCCGAAACCCCCGGACTTCATTAAAAATTAGTCCTATCATTTTTTTCTGG
>BQNB010027306.1:0-25326 GCA_026074375.1 Tanacetum coccineum | reverse complement strand
ATCGCAACCTTCAATAACCAAAACGCAAAGGCAAATCGCAGAACCAAAACGCAACCTTTAGTAACCAAAACACAAAGGCAAAACGCATAACCAAAATGCAACTCCTAATAAGACAAACCGCAGTACTGTTGTACTTTACAAGATGACAAAACGCAGTGTACTTTTCTAACAAAACGCAGGAAGCAAAACGCAACCAAGAACTTGATAGTGAGACAAAACGCGGTCAAGAAAAATACGAACTTTTTCACCTAAAAACACCTAAAAATCACCCTTTTGAATGTTTTTGCTACTTGGTTTCTTTTGCACAAATTGGTCCTAGAAGGTTATAATAACTATAAAAACACTAACTTTAACATCACAAACATGAGAATCAAAGAGTGTCAAGAATAAGACCATAAACCTTCAAAAAACCAAACTTTTGATCTAAACAAACCAAGAAAACGTACACATAATCTAGCTAATCATCCCATGGGCTCTAATACCAATTGTAGTATATTGGATATCATAACATAAGCATAGATGATTGGGTTGGCTAATTATCTAGAGAGAGAGAAAATGACTAGTCTAGTAAGAGAAAACACCATTAAGTGTGTGTATTATCAAATGAACAACCAACCCCTTCCCATGGCTGGAAAGGGGTATTTATACAAGTGTTTTTGGTTCCCTAAAGGGCATGGAGTGGGCTAACAAGTGGGTAAATACCCGCCCACACCATAAGTCGTACGGTAACTAAACGATTAAAACTAAGACTACGAACTAACCTATGCTAGATATAACACGGGGTGACCTAGTCTTTTACATGAATTTTCATAATCCTAACATTAAGACTTTTATTTACCAAACTTACCTTAGGAAGTTCACTAGGAGCTTTAATTCTAACAGGTGTATGTGACTTAAAAGATGTGTCAAGATTATAGTTTGAATGTTTTAACCAGAAAGCTTGTTCTGCAGATAATTCTTTTTGAGTAACAAAACGTTTACCAAAATCTTCTTTTATTTTATTCTACTTTGAATAATCAATTGGAGAAATATTAATTTTCTGTTTTATTGAAATTGGATCATTTTGTTTATCAAGCATCTTTGATCGACTCTCTTCTTCCAAAATCAATGTCTCTTCATTATCAATCACAAAAATCACATCATGTTCCTTAGCAATAACACTACCATCATATAATGTTGGTTTAATCCGTTGAGCTTTTTTAAGATGGAACGGATTTTGATAACCAAGAGCTTGTTTGTGAGTGTTATGAAAACAGATTTTGATAACCATTGCTTGCGTAGATCAATACAATTTACAAAGATTATTTTCCAGTTCTTTATTTTGGTTTTCCAAAATAATTTCTTTGTCAATGTATTTAGATTCTTTTTCTTTAGATCCTGTTTTAAAAACAGTTAATGTTGTTGATAAAGATTATTTTTCTTTGACCTGATTAGAAATAGTTTCTTTAAGTGTATCGATCTCCTGCTGAAAAGCCATAAACTTTGCATTTCTATTCTGAATTAAGTCATCCATTTGAGAATCTATTAATTTTTCACGTTTGTTCAAATCTACATTAAGTCATTGTTTAAAAATAACGACACGTTCTTTGTATCTCTCAAGCTTAGCGGTTAAGGATTCATTTACCATTTTATTTGTCTGATTTTCCTTATCTAAATTAGCTACATGATCAGTCATTTGTTCAACCAAAGATAGAACCAATAAATCATTTGGTGCAAAAGAATTAGTATCCTGAATACCCGCATCTTGTGATTCTTGCAGATATTGAGAATAAGGAATGATATTGCTATCACTGGTTATCTCATTATCTGGAAAATCGTCAATATGTGTTTGTTCAGAATACGGCATCTCTTGCACATCCTGATTAATCATATCATTCAGATAAGTCTCAAAGTATGGTACCTCAGAGAGGACATCTGAATCACAACTTGAAAGATTTGCCATCAGAACCGCTTTAGTCAAGTATAAATCATCACAATCTGAGTCATAAGCATCCAAATCTTCAGTTTGGAAGGCTGAATTCTGAGGGATTATCTGTTGAGCAACTTGAACTTCTGCTATTCCAGGGTCTGCTATGAATGCAAGTTGCGCTTCATCCAATATCTGACTAGCTACTTGTGCTTCGACTAACATCAATTTCTCTTTGAACCACGCAAAATCTCTTGGTCTTTTTGGCTAAGTGCACTGTTTCGCCATGTACACTTCACAACCTTTGCTTGACCAGTTGCATAGTTTCCCCATGAGGTCGTAGCAATTCCTCTGTTTCTAGTGCCAACAAAACTCCAAGTTTGTCTTCCTTGAAATTGTTGAACTGTGACTCTTCCATCTTGAATGGTTGCCTGATTTCCGGGATTGGAAGACGTTTTGAGTTGATTGTTTGAAGGTGGAAACCTTGATGCCACAACAAATAGGAATGCCATTTCTTTGTTGATGCAGTCAATCGAATCCTCTCCTTGCTGAAATGTAGGAACAGCGAGACCAAAATCCAGTTGAGGAATTTCAGCTTGAGATTGTTGTGTCACTGATAGAGATATCAATGGTTGTGGAGAAACTGATTGTTGTAGTGTATTGACTAAAGTGTGATGGGGTTGAAGATGAATAGGTGTTGCATAAACTGGTGTGAATTATTAGGGGGTGGATACAATGAAGAACCTGAATGTTGTGGAGACTGAGATGGATTGTATAGAGTTTGAGAGTTGGCTACCAATGCAAGAGGATCCAGATTTCTTTCACGCATGATACGTACTTCATTAACATGTCGTTCATGTTGACTGAGGTATCCATACAACTTATCATAGTTGGTGGTATACAAACTCTTTGCTAACTTCACATCAGTGACAAACTTGCTCCATTCCGGTGGAAGAGCATTCAAAAACTTGGTATTGACATGAACTTGCTACATTGTCATCCCAATAGTATGCATGTCATTGATCAGCTGAGAGAATCTCCAGTAATACTCATACAATGTTTCACCCTAAACGGAAGCAAACTTATCAAACAAGTTGTATAATTTGCATTTACGTTCTTGATATGATAATTCAGTGCCTTTCATTAGTAGCTTGACTTTATCCCAAATATCCTTAGCTGCCTCTTAATGGTTGACAAGTGCATACAAATCAGGTGGAAGACCATGAAGAATGATATTTGTTGCTTGAACATCACAGTCATCTTGAAGTTGTTGTGCTTAAGTGAGTTTAGAGTATTTCTTAGGTCGAGTCCGCCTATTTCCTTTAACGGTTAGGTAGACCAGTGGACCATTTTCGATTGAATCATGCATCATCCTACCATTTTTCTTCTCTTTGATGAATAGACGTATACGACTTGCCCATGAATCGTACATTAAATTCTCAAGCAATGGAGGACGATTCTCAGCACCAGCAACAATTATGTGTTATGCTAAAGTAGTCATCTTGCTTTAATTGAAAAGTGAAATGATTAACGATAGATCGAACAGTAATAAAGGAGGATTGTGTTAAGAGATGTTGTTGTCGGTGATTAAGATTGATATTCCACGGGATTTTACAAATCTTTACTAAAACCAAAAAATCCAATTATTTCACGGGATTTTACAAAGTAAGACAAACCGTAAAAATTAAAATCTTTTTTGTGATTAATATAATGTTTCTCAAGGAATATGTCACTGGAATGTTTCTCAAGGAATATGTCACTGTAATTTTTCTCAAGGAATATGTTACTGTAATGTTTCTCAAGGAATATGACAATGTAATGTTTCGCTTGGTTTGTGAAAATTAGACAGAGTTTCGTTTTGCACAATTACGTTCGCTTGAACTAACAACCTGTCATAAATTGCTTGCTAACATAAATCGCCTACATATTTCGCTTGACCTAAGAAAAATTAAGCATAGTCTTGTTTCCTATAAATGACATAAATCGCTTAAACCCAATCTATCGTATTTCGCTAGCATACATATTTCACATGGAAACATATTTCGCTAGCATCATACCTGCATATTTCGCTAGCTTCAAACAGCAAACATGTTTCGCTAGCTTCAAACTAAAAACGTACTTTTTCAACAAAAATCACGAAAAACACACCTTTTTTATGTTTTACCTTGATTTTTCTTGCACAACTAGTTATCTTAGGCCTAGATCTTGCTTAAAAACATAAACTTTAACACTTTTAAACACACGCTTGGATTTTCAAATGATGAAACCAAAAAGACAACAAACTGACGATCTAAACAAGATATAAACGCACACAAACTCATGATATCACCCTATGGCGACTATTACCAATTGTATATGTATCAAATCACTTAACAGATAAGCATAAGAAAGTCTAGAGAGAGAAAGGAGGGTTGTAACACTTAGAGAGAGAAAGAAGGAAATGTATTATGAGAGAAATAAAATAACCAACCCTCTCCAAGGTGTGGAGAGGGGTATTTATACCTCTCCTTAGGCCGGTCAATATAAGGATGTCTTATGTTGACTCAGTTAGCTTGGTAAATTTCCAAATATTATGTTATGAGCTATTCTATGATATATTGGTAGTGACCGAGTCTTTTCTCGATTTTCTAACACTCTGGGCTCACAGGACCAGTCCAAAGAGGAGTAACGGATAAACCTCATACAGCCTCACTTACGGAACAGAAGCGGTATTGCCAACAGAAATCTACATACCAACAAAAAGAACAAGGAAAGTAAACTTTACGTAGAACGAAAAAGAACTACGAAAAAACTTGGAAGTCTTAGAAGAAAGAAGAGAAATAGCAGCCATCAGGGAGGCGGCATACAAGAATAAACTTGAAAAATATTACAACAAGAAGGTCAGACCATCGACGTAAACGCCTAGAGACTACGTACTTTGACTCAACAGTGCAAGCAAGATGGAATACATGGGAAAATTAGACCAACTTGGGATGGTCCTTACCAAGTGTTAGACGTCGAAGGTACTAGAGCTTACGTCCTCTCGACCCTCAAAGGGAGAATAATACCTAGAACTTGGAACGGCGTTAACCTCTAAAAGTACTACATGTAATAGCCTTTGAAGCTATACAACTATCTACTTCATTCAAAAGACCTTCTTAAAGGTAATTGTATCAGCCACGCGCCTACAACTCTTGAAATAGAAAGCACTTTCAATTGCAACTAAATTGCATTAAGTGTCAACACATAAATTTATCTAGAAACTCAGAAGGAAAAAGGAGGATTAGCTACCCTCTACACAACCTTCTGGGGAAAAGATAAAACATCTAAAAAATTGTGCACAAATATCAAAGGGAACTAAACAAGTCCCCAGCAAGGCCAATACAAGAGCCATAAAAGAAACCCAAGGTATTCATAAACATAAACATTACTTAAACATGAAAAAATAAAGTATTGTTCAAACGGGCACATAAACACCCTAGCCACCCGCGACCAACATAAACCACGACATTATGTTTTAAAAGTAGTCACGCAGGAACCACAAAATAGCACAGATACCAGGCAAATTATTCAAAGGGCACACAGATGCCCCCAAAAGAGCCACACACGGCTCAAGACAAACAAATAACAAGTTGTTTAAAGGTGGGCATACAAGCACCTCCAAATCATGGAACAATTGTTTCTAGGGCCTAAAGCCACAACAAAGTAATAAAAGCTTTACAAAAACAAGTAGGATGACATCAAATGGAAGAGGTTTCTTGAAAGGATGGGGGATCTACAGCAGCAAGCTCCTCGAAGCTCTGACCAGCTTTCTCTATCAAGAGAGAGATATAAGGAAACTTAAGCTCGTAAAAGGGCTTAGCAGCTTCATCGAAGATCTTTTTAGCTTTGGGATGGTAATCTTACACATCTTTAAAATCCTAAGAGCCCCCTAGACTGTACACTTCATCTAGTGCTTACGACCTGCCAAAAGTGATAGCTTTCTGCTGAAGATCCCCTAGGGCATGATTAAAATGCTTGGAATCAAAGAGTTTCTTGCCAGCTAGAGGAAGAAGATCCTTCACTAATTCGTTCTTCTCAAGATCAGCAGCCTTGAGCTTTGAAGATAGATCTACAACTTTCTCGGCCTCTTTCAACAAGAAATCTCTCTTTGACTCTAAATCCTAGCATCGCTGCCCTAAGCGCTCCTCCTTAACACGAGGTTTCAACCCCTCTAGCTCTTCAGAAAGTCTTTTTTGCGATTCCTCAGTAGAAGCAGCAAAAACCTTTAACATTGACAACTCCTCAAGATTCTAAGCATTTTCAGACCTTAGTTCCATCACAATTTGACTACCCTCCACATCATGATTCTTTCGAGCTTTTAAGAGACTGTTTTCAAGCTTGGAAATCTCATGCTCAAGCAGACTTTTCTTACTCTTCAAAGCGACGAAGTCATCTTTAAGCTTGGTGTGATCACGAGATATAATTCAGGACCTCATTGGTCAACATGTTCCGAACAACAGCCATCTAGAGAGCGTGAACATCATAAAAATTGACAAGCTCATCAAAAGTCAAGAAGCCCAACTTGTCTTTAAAGAGATGATAATGGAGATTAGAGAGCGTGTTGTGAGCAGAATAAGCCTCTTCGATATCTAAACAAAAGAAACAACATCAAATGTAAACCCAAAGTAACCAACTAAGTTAAACAAAAAGGAGGAAAGAAAAAGGAAGGTTACATACCAGGGGTAAGAGAGTCTGAACTATTAGCCAAATTACTAATATAACGAGCCAACACTCGAGGATGTTTACCAATACCCTTAAGGGCAGTAGTAGGGAGAGGGGGGACACTACCCCTCATACCGGTCCTCATCTGACCCTCTAGTTTCTTTTTCTTAGGCATCGGCCTTGAAGAATTATCACCGCCAACAGGCGTCACTACCATATCCTCCTCCTCGAGGGCCTCCGTGATTGAGTGCCTTTTCTTAGAACCTTTAGCAACATCAGCATTTTTCCCTGAGAAACCTTCACCAACAATCGCAAGCTCGAGACTAGAAACATCTTTATCGTTCAAAACAGAAGAACTCTCAACATGATCGTTGTCGACTGCAGCCTTCAAACGATCCACCGATGGACTACCCACATCGATGGGTTGATCCGCCAGCCTCATAGAGAAGGAGGAAGTTTCGCCAGGTTTCTTCATGAAATTATGGAAGGCCATCTCTGAAAAGAACGATATTAGCAAAAAAGAAACAAATCATAAAATAACAAGGATACGAATATGATAAAACCATACCCTCCCCATCAATCAGTTTGGAATGATTATTTGGAGCATGTTCCCAAGAACTGGCAAGACCCACAAGATACAAGATGGGCTCCGGAAAAGTCTGAGCTTTGAAAGAGTAATGACGAAGGCGATTCTACAAAGTCTCATCAAATGGCTCTATTTGATAAGGGAAGGAAAAATTGCCCTGGCCATGACGAAAGTCGGTTGTTAAATAAGGATGGACTTCAAAAATAAGAGTCTGCTTCACGAAGTTAAACTCTGATTTCCAATCAAGGATATTGGACATAAAGTTACCAAAGATTGAAGGAATGCTAGGACCGGGCCTCTTCTGAAACGTAAGCCAATCTCCAATAGGGCCAAGGGTAAGGAAGGATATGAAAAGAGGCATTGTATCTTCTCCCCCGTAGGATTTGCAAGTGATGACATCAAATAACGTCACTTTTATCGCATCATTTATCCCATGTAAATTACCCATTTTGTATAATTATTGCAAGAATTGTCACTTAATTGTTTTTATTTGAGAATTGCAGTAATTATGGAGTACTTGGTGAAGATTAGCTAAAAGGCACGCATTCTGGAGCTTAAATGAAGAAATATGAAGAAATTGACTCTAACATCCTATACGCCGTATCCATCAAGGAAGATATGGTGAATCTGTGCCTGCACTTCACAAGAAACCACGAAGATACAAAGTCCAATGCACCTATCCAAGAGACATCCATACGCCGTATTCAATATAAAGTAATAAAATATTCTGGAATATATCGAACGTGGTCCCTACTCTAAGAAACCCCTAATACGCCATATTCAACTCTCTTGATACGCCGTATTGACCAAATTCCAGATAGTATAAATAGAAAACCTAAAAACGGGTTTTCAGTGTGCTTGATAATATTTTCGATACCTTAACCACAAAAGTAGATTTTCAAAAGACAAGAAGAGCAAAAGAGGTCAAGCAAAGTTATCAATTCCATAGGAAACACCTTGTAATCTCCTAAACTCTAGTAATCGTTCAATTTTGGGTATCATTCGTTTAACTCAGTTAGTTTACCTTGGTTGATTTATTACTTTTGTATTGCTTACAATGATTAAGGGCTAACACCCTTGGGTATTAGCCATGATTATGAAGATTTAAATGTTTGGTTTATGTATATCAAATGCTTAATTTATCTTTGATTGCTTGTTTATGTTTATCGATTCATACTTGCTTACGTGTTTTTGTATGCGACCTATCATTCAACTGGATCTAGTGATACCGACTAAGTTAGCTAGATGTCGGGATGGCTCTCCATATAGTGATTTATATATCTAGATCAATAAGATTATAATTAATTCCCTATCTTTACCTTTGGGATATGTGAACAAGTTGGACTAGCAGGTGACCTAGAATCAACAAATAACGTACTGATTCCTTTGGCAAAGACTTAGACAGTGAACTCCTAGAATATAAATTGCCATTAAGCAGTAAGTGGGTAAAGTCTCTAATAGCTAGGGTTTAATAAGATCACCATTATTATTCTCCTAAGATAGATTATAATCAGCAAATTGGATGCTTTATGCGGATACGTGTAATTGTGACAGAATTCTACGTGTCTAGATTTTAGGAAGAAGTCCCGCCTAAATCTTAGAATGATATCCCGCCTCGAGATAAGCACTCATTGCACTGAATAAACAAACCAATGTTTTAATTAGATTAATAATGGTTAATACAGTTTTGTATTATTTAGCTAGACCGCTCTTCTATCTTTTGTCTATCTGCTTGTGTGTGTTATTGTGTCTTAATTTGATCTAAGTTACCACAAAACCTGTGCCAGTCTCTCAGATTGGAAACCCCCTTATCCATTAGAATTAGGACTAACATAGGTTTAGCATAGGTTTAACATAGATTAGAACTAACATAGATTAAATTAACGTAGTTTAGTTAACCAAAATATTGATAGAATAAAGATGTCGTTCTTGCTCTTATTGATCGACACCCTACTTACCAACGAAACTACATCTGATCGGGTACACTGACCGTTAAAGTATTGTTTTAGGTAAAGTTGGCAAAATATAAATTTAAAACTTGAATAAAATAACAACCTACACGACGACACATCAACAAGCAGTGGCAAAATAAGTAACAAGAGCAACCCCAAAGGGGTTTAATAGTGGAAAATGACATTTAAAAATCTCAAAGACGCCTAGGAAGAAATCATTCAGAGGAAGACGCAAGTTACCGATAGTAAACAACGACAAGTACAAAGGGATATAGCCTTCCAGAGCATCTAAAGCAGTTTTATCAAAATAAGGAAGTTGAGGGTCATAACACATAGAGATGCCGTATTTTTTAACAAAATCCAAAAGATCACTTTGACTTAGAGAACAAGTGACAGTCGCCAAGTTTCTTTTAGACATTGTAGATAACGGAAAAGGAAAAAAAAAGTAAAGATATAAGCAACGAATATGCAGAAAAAGAGATATAACTGCGCCGGAAAATGTCGAAGGTATAGCAACAAGAGGGTATAAACTGATAAAAACAGTAAATAGTAAAAAAAAGGCGATAACAAAGAATTTATAGATGACCAAAAAAGATCAAATGCGTACACGTGTCCCACTATAAAAAATAACATGGTTTGGGCGAGAGCACGTAAAAAGCACGCACCCACATTTATAGTAAAACAATCAAGTACTGCCTCGAAAAGAGAGGCACCAGATGCCGAAAAGATGCTTACCGCCTTTGAAATTAAATTTTTAAAAAGACATGAAAAGGGCCGCTAGAAAAACCTTGCGAAATAACAAAAGTCTTATTCCTTATGCTACAAAAGCTTAGCACAACACATCAGACTGGGGGCTTGATGGCGTACCCCATCTCACAGCTCGGAACCCAGCCTCCGATGCTGCACACATAACACTTCGGAGTGTTCATTCGCGTAAAGTCCGCCAAGGGCTACCGTAAGGGAACCACAAATACACAATGAAGCCTATCTAAAATGTTGCCTCGAGCCTCTGAGGAACTTGAAGCTTCCTAGTAACTGAGCAAGGCTCTGAGCTAAAAGATAAAACATAATATCTTGTAGACCTGACAAGGACAAACATTTGTCCTTTATTACCGCTCATGTATGACCGGCGCATGTGCGCACGATCTCGGGGCCTCGACATATACTCTCTCATTGGCCGATGAGATCATGCTCCGCTCCAACTAAAGGCTTGGTCTTTCCAAGGGTTTCCCTATAAATAGCGCCTCATTTATCCAAATCAGGTACGTTCTTACATACTCACTACTTTCTATCTCTAAAACACATACCATTTCTATGATAACTGATTCTCACGCCAAAGCCAGTTCGTAAGGTCAACCCCTACGCTCTGCGCTAACCCAAGTGATTCTTTTCTGCCTTATTGCAGATCTACACCTCAACTTTAAAGTATCCCAGTCTGTTTACTCTTACGGCAGGCCCTGATCAAGAATGTACAAATCATTGTACGATCAATATGGTATCCTATGTCAATGTTGTACGATCTCTAATGATCATTGTTTCATAAGCAGGGATTCATTAAAAGATGGTTTATAGTGCTATTAATAAACATCAAAAATCTGATATGTACAGAACATACTTTGTAATGAAACAAAAGAAATATAGCTAATAATTTTATAGAAAACATACCAGATTCACAAAGGGTGTCCTTTGTTGTTAATGTACGGTCCCTATTCTCCTTGTGGTAAATGTTCAAGGATGCAACAGAGGTTTCAAGCTGCTACGAAGGATGCAACAAAGGTTACACGCTGCACAAAGGTTGCCACAAAGTTTGCAGGCTACTGTGAAGGCTTCAACAATGCTAAGAAGGTTGCAACGCTGCTAAGAAGGCTGCAATAAAGGCTTCAGGCTGCTACGAAGGCTGCCATAGAGGATGATGGCTATTGCGGAGGCTATCACATAGGTTGTAGGCTGCTGTGAAGGTTGTCACTAAGGTTGTAGGCTACTTCGAAAGCTGCCACATAGGTTGCAGGCTACTGCGAAGGTTGCCACATAGGTTACAGGCTACTGTGAAGGTTCCCACATAGGTTTTAGGATGCTACAAAGGTTGTATACTGCTGTAAAGGTTGCAACAGAGGTTGTTGGTTGCTGCAGAGGCTATTGCAAAAGTTGCAGGCTGCTGTAAAGGCTGCAACAGAGCTTGTTGGCTGTTGCGGAGGCTGCCACACTATTAAGAAGGCTGCACCGCTGCTAAGGCTACAACACTGCTAAGAAGGCTATGCAAAGGCTATGGCTTCGACCTTTCTTCTTAAACAAGCCCTAACACAAGCTCCCATGAAGGTTACTCAACCTTCTTTTCCTAAACAGTCCATTACAAAGGCTGCTCCTTTTAAATACGACAGAGGCTGTGAAAATGGTAAGCGTAAAGTTTGTAGTTGGAGGAAGACCTTGTGAATAGAGGTAAAAGTGTAGATTTAAGTTGTGTTTCCAAGGATGTTAGGAATTGTGGTTGAATTCGACCGTTATTAGTGGAAAACGGTTATTTGACTCAGAAAAATAGGACTTATTGTCACAGGTCCAACAGACGACGTAACTGATTATGCAAAAAGAGGCACATACTACGCCGTCAATGATGATTGATGGAATTAGGGGGTGATGGTGGTGATGTTGAGTACAAGACAACCTGCATATAAGAAATAGAAGACACTACGTTAGACAGATCCTAGAGGAAGCCCCGAGAACCGCCTCCGATGTGAGAATCAGTTATGGTGATTATGTTATGAAAGTATTAAGGTAGAGAAGATGATATCTCATGGGTTAAGTTAGCTTCCATACCTCTGTGATGCCTTCTTCATTTATATGGAATCTGACTGAGATGTGGGGAGGTAGTTACACAGGTCATGGTGGTAGTTACAAAGATCATGGATATTGACCAGGTCTTTAAGAGATCATCTGGCTATACTATTCTTAGTTTGACCAGATCGGTTTCTACCCACTATTCCATAGGTATAGAGCTTTGACCTATAGGCTTAGAAACTCGTAAAGGGGGCTCTTCGAGGAGGAGAGGGCCTCAAGGAGAAAGGGGCCTATGAGGAAGAATGGGCCTCGAGAAGGAGAGGCCTCCGATGATGAGGGGCCTCTAAGGAGGAGAGGGCTCTGAACTTGACAGATGTTAGACTCTGTGAGTGTTTTAGGTGAAGTTTGGCGGATTCCCTTCGATAGCCATTGTGAATGACTTTACTCTAACATAATGTATAACGAAGGCGTAGGCTTCATCCTTTATGAGGGTACGTCATCACCCTTTATACAAATGGTAAGCTACGTACCAGAGTGATGGTAACGCTCATAAGCCGAGCGGAAGGTACGTCATCACTACCTATATGTATAAAGTTGTCTGATGTTCCTATTAAAGCTTGGTGTATTGAAGGTATAAGTGCTATTGCTAGTAGTGTTGGAAACATCTAGTTATGGACACTATGATGGCTAATATGTTTCACCATGGTACATGCAAGTTTCACTATGCTAGGGTATTGTTTGAGATAGAGGCTAATAAAGAATTTATGAAAACTATTAAGGGGACTAATAGACATATTTTGGCTGTAAGACTGTAAATGTGGACTAGAGTTTGGAACCACCTAATTGATTGTACTATTATGTCTTTGGGCATTGATTTCAGAAGTGTGGTAAGAGACCTAGAAATGAAGAGGATATTGCCGTAATAGTTACTCCAAAGGAAGCTAATGTGTATGGCATTATTGATAGTGTAAATAAAGGGTTTGTAGAAGTGAATAATAAGAAGAAGAGTAATAAAGGGACAACTAGATATATGTATTATCAACCAAAAGCTCATATGAAATAAGAAAGACTAGTTGAATGACAATGTATGATATGTGATCTCCTCACTAAACTCAAGGTAAAATCTAAGTTGTACTTTGAGTGACAACAACGATAAACAAACTAAACTTGTTCTGTGACTTAATTATTTTTCGGATGAGTAAAGTGTTTGTGAATGTTTAACATTTAATGCACAAAATTATCTTTACTCCTTTACAACTCTACTATTTATAGGCTAAGGAATGGGTAATACCCATTGGGTAACAGGTATATGTCCTAAGGTTGATGGATACAATACATAATATAATTGTCTTTGTTACAAATGACTATTCTAAGTATGGGACAAATACGCTTTAGGATAGACAGTGATGACACTATCTTTATTCTTTACCCAAACACAAACATGTTGAGTTTGATAGATAGGTACTTGTAGTTATCATTTACAAAAAATCCTGCCTATTCTTCAGTCACTTAGAAATTTGTCTAAGTCATTAAGTCTTCTTATATTGAGGAGATCAAAATGAGTTCAGTGATCTTATTGCCATAACTCACTGAACCCATCACATTCTTCTTTGGTTCAAGGACTTCATTCACTGAGTTACACCTAAGTGAATGGTAAATCTTTCTTCATAGAATCAGGCTGAACATCTTGAAGGTAACTCAATAAAGGCTCGTTCATTCAGTGACTTAAGAAATGTTTATAGATATCTTACACTTAGGATGTGATGACGTACCCTCCAATTCGGCTCGAAGGCCTCCTTTCTAATCACGAACAAGATCACTCCCAAAGATACCTAAAAACCTTCAAATATTTTCTAGTCGCGTAAAATCATCTCTGCAATGGTTACTAATAAGGGAATCCGCCATTAGAAGCCTAACGCCCTTCAGGGTGTGCCCTTCGATGAAACTAAAGTAGAGGTGACATCTAACTAGGTCAAAACCCACGTTATATCCCTACCAAGGCTTTCCTGCCAATAAATGGATCATGGTACGCAAACCCCTATAATCCCTTTAAATCACAAGACACCTTCACGATCACTAGCTATAGTGCAACACCATTGTTCTAGCCTATTTTCATCACCTATAAATAGATGGCAAAGTGATCAGGTTTGATTATGCTCTCAACACCTACATTTTACTACATACGTACTTATTACTATCATAAACCCATACTTACTCTCACATCGGAGGTGATTCATAGGGTCACTCCCCTATGCTTCACTTAACGTAGTAATTCCATTTGTTTTCTCACAGGTTATCAACTGCTTGGTAGTTTAAACACCACTCGTATACTCTCCGATCACCATCAAAGCCTGTTCGTGCCAAATATCGCACAATCAGTGGCGCTATCCGTGGGACCTCAACAATTAGTCCCATAAAACCCGAGTCTATAACCATCAAACTAACTAACCTACTTTTCTAGCGTGACAAGCGGGAGAAAAGATTCACCACCATGGCTTTTTTAACCTTAACCCCTTTACCCAGTCCAAACATAGGTTAATTACCCCCAATAACCGCTTCCATGTTCACTACCAACTCTCTAAGCAACACACCACTCACTAATTGAACATCCACCTCGTCTAATCCTAATGCCGTGATTAGTCAGCCTTCGTAGAAGCTAACCTACGAGGTTCTCGAATCTCTAATAAGGGACCACAGAAGGCATGTTCATAATGAAGACGTCCGAACTGAATATGACTACAATAGTGTGGACTATGATAAAGAAAGGGAAATGGAACGTAGGCTAGTACGTGTGAGTAAACTACTCATGTTCTCCGATCAGGGTCTCTACGTACTCGAAGGCACATAGGAAGGGTTATAGAATTTGAAGAAGCTCCGAACAAAGATGAGAGCAAAGTTGAAAGAGAATCTGATAGCAGGAGGCCTTTAGAATAATAGGTAGAAGAAGGTGAGATCCATGGAGTAAATCTTCCTCCACTACTCGCAGCCCAGTTAGGAAGAAGTGGGAATGGGCAGCCTTTACAGTCACCGTTAACCTTCGGGTATGGAGGTAATCAACCTTCGATAAATTTAAGAGGGAATCCCCCTCCTAATGGTATGTACCTCTCATATAATTCTCTACCTTTCATACCTAATATCCTACAACCTCCTTCCAATGGTCAAATGCCTAGTTATGTTAACCTATACACTCAGCCTCATGTTAGTATGACTTATAACCATCCTCTGAGTCATCCCTTTCATACCCAAAGTAGTAACCCCTATTTCGGAGGGGCCACTTTATACCATCCCTATAAAGGGTACACTCAACAGGCTCCTATAAGTAACTATGGTCCTAATAACACTGGGCCCGTGCATCCTTTGAATATACCCCACAATAGCTATCCTTTTTATACACAACCTACCAATCCATTACCAAATGCACCCATGTACCAGACCTATGGCCCTGCTAGCCTGTTCGCAGACTCTACTAGCTGCGTAACTCCTTTGAACGATGGATTGAGGATTATCCTCTTCCAGGTGGGCCAAAGATGCCTCATTATGTGGGTTCCTACGATGGGAAAGGGGACCCTAAAACTACTTGCACCTTTTTGAAGGGGCTATTCATATGCAAAAATGAGCAATGCCTGTAGACTGCCATAAGTTCACATATACTCTTAAAGATTCCGCCCAAATATGGTGGAATGGACAAAAAGCAAGTAGCATCGTTAACTATAAGGACTTTAAGGCAAAGTTTTGGTCACACTTCAGCCAGTAAAAAAAGTTCACAAAGATACATTTGGTTTTACATAACATCAAGCAGAGGGATGGAGAATGCACTAGGGCTTTCGTTACTCGATACACTGATGACACTTTACAGATTTTAGGATTACATGAAGAGCAACTTATTTCTGGTTTCGTTCATGGCTTAAAGACAAGAAGCCTTGTTCTCCACAGACCTTCCTACTACTTATAAGGGTCTGATAGAGAAGACTTATACTTGGATTGAAGTAAAGGAAGTTTCCATCAATGGGGCTCATAATGATCACAAAGAGGGTTCCGACAAGTTTAGTAAAGGCTTCTATTGGGACAATAACAAAGGAAGAAAGAAGAACCGTGACAGGTTCTCTCCATACAATAGGTCTAATCATGGGTAGCTTTGAAACTTCATAAAGATCCCAAGGGAAATTTTAGCAATGGAGAAGGCGGCCAAGGCTTTCGAGCAACCTCCTCGCATGGTCAGGAATAGACGATCACGCGACATATCCAAGTAATGTCATTTGCATAAAGACCATGGGCACGAAACTAATCAATTTCGGGAGGTGAGACATCAAATTGAAGAGGCTGCCAAGTCAGGACAGCTTGCACATTGAGTGAAAGGCATAAAGAAAGGAAAGGCAAAGGCTTCTAACACCCAACTGGGTGAATGGAAAAAAAGAGACAAAGACATCATACCAGCTGAAGAACCAGTCCTCATGGTTAATAGGGAAGACCACACCACGAATAGAAAATCCACGGAAGAATCTGGTAATGGAATATAAGAAATAACCTTCTCCCTTGTTTCAGGTTCCGAGAATTCCTCCGACCCAGTCATAATCAGGGTCCAAATATCCAGAAGACAAGTCAACCGGGTGTACATGTATAGCGAAAGTTCATGTGAAGTCATTTATGAGCATTCTTTCCTAAAGTTGAAGCCTTCCATCAGGTCACTTAGGGTCGATTCTAAAATTCCACTCGTAGGGTTCTCTGACAAGCATTCATGGCCTTTAGGAGAAGTACCTTTGGAAGTTACTATAGGGGAAATCCCTTACACAAGGACGAAGACCTTAAACTTTGTCATTGTTAGGTACAACTCTCCATACAACCTTCTCCTTAAAAGAACATCAATACAAAAAATGGGGATCGTAGTGTCCACAATCCATGCAGCAGTAAAGTTCCACACTCCCTGTGGGATTGGTAATGTGTTCTTGACTTATGAACCTAACAAGGTAGAAGAAGGCTAATAGAAGATAAAGGAAAGTTTTACAGAGGCTATGAAAGATGTTCTTAGCTGTACAGACATAGAAGAGAGAATTGTTGTTAACAATAAACACCCAGAACAGACGGTCATCATTAGGAAACAGTTACCCACTAGCTTTAAAAGAAAACTATATGAGCTCCTCCGATCAAATGTAGATATGTTCGCATGGACATACGCTAACATGACGGGGATCTCAAGTTCCATTATGGTAGGTGGCAACCCTTCAACACTGAGCATAAGCTGAATGAATACAAGCATATTAAACCGGTCAAGCAAAAGAATTGTGGATTAGCTTAGAAACAAAAAATAAAGCAGCGTGCAAAGAGGTTGATGAGCTCACAAAGACAGGGATCTTACGAGAAGTCAAATATCAGAAATGGGTGGCCAACCCAGTCATGGTCAAGAAAAGTAACGGAGGATGGAGGATGTGTGTAGACTTTACGGACATCAATAAAGCCTGCCGCAAAGACTGCTATCCTTTGTTAGAAATTTATTAGAAGGTGGAATCACTCTCCGGATTCCGGATAAAGTATTTTTTGGATACCTATAAAGGGTACCATCAAATACAGAGGGCAAAAGGGGACGAAGACAAGACAACATTCTTCACCGAAAAAGAGTGTTCTGCTACGGAAAGATGCCATTTGGTCTTAATAACGAAGGGGAGAATTATCAAAGGTTGGTCGACAAAGTGTTCAACGATCAAATCGGACGAAACCTTGAAGCCTACGTTGATGACATGGTGATCAAGAGCGCTTCGGAGAAAGACATGTTACTAGACATCCATGAGACCTTCGACAGGCTTCGATCAATTAATATAAAGCTCAACCTGTGTTCTTTTGGTGTGGAAAAGGGCCCATTCTTAGGGCATCCCATCACTAAACAGAGAATTAAAGCTAACCCCTCAAAGGTTAAGGTAATCACATATCTTAAGCCACCGAAGACATCAAGGAGATACAAAGTCTCACTGGGAAATTGGTAGCACTAAGCCGATTTCTTTCAAAGGGTACTGATAAGTCTCTACCATTCTTCAAAGCCCTTAAAAGTTGCACTGACAAAAAGACCATACAATGGATCGCTGATGCTGAGGAAGCCTTTCGAAAGATGAAGGAGTTTATAGAAATATTACCAACACTTACAACCCCAATCAAAGGCAAAGTTTTAGTAATGTACCTCGCAGCCTCAACAACCGAAAGAAAAAGAGACAGGTTTCGATCTACTTTGTTAACAAGGTACTACAAGGGGCATAGTTAAACTATCTAGAGCTTCAAAAGCTAATATTAACTCTTGTTCATGCTGCAAGAAGGCTACAAAGGTACTTCCAGGCTCACTCAATTAGGGTACTAATTGATAAACCTATCAAGCAAATCCTTGCAAGACCTAAAAAATCAGAAAGGATAGCTAAATGGACAATGAAGCTAGGTGAACATGACATCGAGTTCCAGGGACGCAACTCTGTTAAAGGGAAAATCTTGGCTGACGAAGCCTCAAAGAACATATGGAAGTTGTACACTGACGGAGCATCGATCTTGGATGGCTCCGGTGCAGGATTAATGCTAGTTAGTCCCGAAGGGAAAGAGTTCATGTATGCCTTAAGATTCGAATTTGAAACCACCAACAACGAGGCAAAGTATGAGGCAGAGTACCTAGCCATATTTGTAGACTCACAACTAGTAGCCAAGTTAAAGGCCTCTTCGAAGCTAGGCAGCCTGTGATTAAGAAGAACCTAGGAATAATGAAGGAGATCCTAAGGAACTTCAATGCCTACTTCATGGAACACATTTGAAGAAATTAAAACAAGAAGGCTGACGCACTAAGCAAGTTGGCTTCTATGACCTTCGAGCACTTAACCAAGGAGGTATTGGTAGAAGTTTTGGTAGATAGGTTGATAAACAACAAGGAAGTATCAAAGATCACAATTGAAACATAGAAAAATTAGATGACACTTATGTACAAATACTTGTTAAGTGGTTTACTACCGAAAGACCTGTAGGAAGCTAGAAGATTCCGAATTAGAGCTCCCTAATACCGGCTCATCAAAGGAAACCTATACAAAAGATCTTTCTTGACACCATGGCTGCGATGCATAGGTCCTTCGCAGGCTAAAGAAGTCATACAAGAAGTACATAAAGGCTCCTACGAGTTCAACATAGAGCCCCGCTTCATGATTGCAAAAAATTATGAAGCTAGGCTACTATTGGCCATTGATGCACAGAGAGGCGGTAGAGGTAATACAAGAATGTACACGTTTTTAGACCTACTCGACAACGGCAAGAATGCTAAACCGTGACATGACTTCGGTAAAAAATGCCTAGCCATTTAGCCACTAGGGGATTAATATAATTAGGCCCTTACCTACGGCTCTGGGAGGTTTGAAATTCTTGGCAATAGGTATAGAAGACTTTATCAAATGGGTATAAGCGAAACCACTAACCATGACGAATGGAAGACAAGTGGAAAAATTTGTATGGGAGCATATAATTTTCATATTCAGAGTCTCACAAACAGTTACTTCGAAGGATGATAAACAGTCTGCGGAAAGAATTTTCCCAGACTTCTGCAAAGGGTTAAAGATATATCAATCTTTTTCACCTATCATAGAACACATGGAAATAATGAATTATATAGAGAAGCAACTGATTCAAAGCCAACAAGGATGGGCAAACGATCTTCCACAAATACTCTGGGTACATCAAACTTTACCAAGAAATAGTCAAAAAGAGGACTACCTTTTACAACTAGCCTAAGGTTACTGAAAAGCAGTTCATCACTTGATTACTCATCAACTCTAGAAAGAGGGAAGCTATCAACATAAGAGGATACTAAAAAAGGAAAAGTTGGCATGAACAAGGATAAAGAGGTGGATTTAATTGAAGAAGCTTATTACAAAAATAAGCTTCGAAAATACTATGATGCAAGGGCCAGACCTTCCACCTTCGGGCCAGGAGACTCGTACTCTTAGCATGCCAAAATGAAGGACCTCAAAAGCAAACATGGGAAGGACCTTACATAGTCAACGAAGCTTACAAAAATGAAATATAAAAGATAACAGTTGCCTCCGATTACTCGGTCATTCGTACGATGGGTGGTTTGAGCCTTTGTAAGTTTTATGTATAAAGCTTGTTTTCCATTTTAGTATTTTTTAGACTACCTTTATTTGAGGGAATTTTTACTAAGTGCAGCAAAACAAGTGATCATATTCAATTGATGTAAACCTTCCTACACGATTAATGAAAGTAATTCCCTTCAAATCTCTAGTGTCGTTATTTAAAACAAAGATTTGATTCACCAAGTATGAAAAGTTCAACGTTCGAAAAGATGCCTTAAGGCCACACATAAGCCTTATATTAATTTTTAAGATAACATCCACTAAATTCACGTTAAACATCCTAAATGTCTTTGTTCAAAACCTTTTGGGCTAAAACGAAGCGGGTCGCAACCCTCCGTTACAAGCGAAGGACTGCATTTGCAAAGTCAATAAGGCCACACTTGAGCCTTAGTTTGTAAAAGTTAAGGGTACTAAAATTTTAACCTACGGGTTAAATAAAAGAAAAGGTTAGGAATACTATTCCCCATATCATTAAAACCCCCCACGAAGAGGGGCCAAGTCAAAATCAGGCAAAAGGGCTAAGTATAGATTGTTTAAAACGGCCAACATAAACTGTTGAAACACAAACATAAATTGTTTTAAGGCTCAAGCCTGACATACATAAAATTAAATTGTTTTAAAGGGTACATGCTACCCTTGGAACCAAATTATCAGCACATGGTGACCTTCAAGCTTCATGGGGAGGAGACACAAGATTTGTTGAATGAGCTGGAGATGGAGTTACTTGCTGAGGTAGAGTTGAGGCCTTTGAGGGAACTGCGGAATGAGTAGGAGCTAAGGTCTTCGAAGGAGTAGGGCGACAGAGTGTCTAAGGCTTCTTGGAGAGAAGAGTTTCAATAGGAGCCAAAGGATCTGTTGTGGCTTCGGATAAGATTGGGAAAACAACAGTAGCAAGGTCATTTCTGGATTGAGTATATTGCTTCTTGTACGACTGTTGATAACCTTTTACCTTTGATAAGTTAAATGGCTCCTTCATTTTGGAATCCTCCTCTAGGGCATCGCATGTCCCGTAGAAGACAGCAAAACTCGTAAGCCTGCCCACAAGCCTGTCCATTTCATCGTTGTGCACCAACTCTATAGCGATTGCTTTTGACTCCCTCTAGCCTACTCTTTTCACCCTCAAACATAGCAACCTTCGACTATAAAGTTGTGAGGTTCTTCTCATACCCAGCCCATTTCAGACTCTCCAGCAATATCCTGTCCAGACTACTTTCTTGGTCTTTAGCCTCAAAGGGGAGAGAAGCAATCTTCTGTCAAAGTACTATAACGGTTGGATTATTATCAAAATCTGCCATTACATCCTCGCATTTAGCCTTGAGCTCCTCACATTCTTTGTCCTTAGCCTTTTCCCTCTCTTTGATCACCTCGCACTCTTACTTCATTTGCTCAACAACTTTTAGCAATTCTCAGGCTCTTTGGTTGACAACATTATCAACCATATCTTGCCTGGCGTAGAAGCGGTCATGAAGATCAAGGAGTTCTACCTCAGACTGTTTGTCCAAATGACCTCTTTAGGACGGAGGCGTAATGTTGGAGATGAGGAGGCGACAATCAACAATAGTCTTAAGCTTGGAAGCCTTAGGAAACCCTACAAAAAGAAACACATAAGAACATACAAACTATAAAAGCAATTATGAGGCAAATAGAGGAAAGAGGCTAACCTTCATCATCATCATCAATGATAGCCAGGAATAAGGATGACTCAACTTTAGCTTTAGAAGACTTTTGACGGACGATTCTTGGAGGGGAGCCAAAAGTTGCAAACTTACGCTTTACATGGGCTTTGGCAGAACCTCTCGTTCTACACCTTCGATTTTTCATCCGCTCTGTCACACTCCTACCAGGCACCACCACAGCTTTCTGACAAACCAGAGACCCCTATGACTCCACAGAATTCTCAATCAACTGCTCTGGATTGGCAGTTGATTTAGGCTCAGCATCTACAAACAAATCCTCTTTGTTGATCGAGGTGGAAGGAGAACCAGCACCAAATTCATTCGAAGGCTCTTTCGGTAAGAAGCTCATCTCTTCATCATCAGCTGTGAACATGAAATTTTGGAAGGCCATTTTTGCAAGGCAAGGAGAACAATTATTTATCAGTAGCAAGGAAATTAAATAAATAAGAATCAAAGCAGTAAATACCCTTTCCATTAACATACATCATAGGCTGTAGAGGGTTATGCTTCCATGATGACTTTAGGCAGCAAGATAAAGAATGGGATCTAGAAAGGTCTAGACATTGGCACAATGCCTAGCCAGACATTAATACATAAGGGTCTTAGAGATGGAAGGAGAAATTTTGTCTTTGCAAGTTTTCTTATCTAACTTATTGGCTTTAGAAAGCATCTCCAAATACTCTCTCAGGACAATAGTATACTGGATATAGAAGAATCGACCTTTTTAATCCTCAAGATGAGAGATGGGTTTAAGCAAGATGGCAGGGACCTCAGCCTCTGACCTTTTGGCAAAGGTCAGCCAGTCCTCGATAGGAGAAAGGTTAAGAAACCTCCTAAATAAGTCTACAGTGTGCTCACCACCATATGCCTTACACATAACAACAAAAGTGGTAAGTTTGGCACAGCCAAAACAGTTTAACCTAGATAAATGCATACAAAAATACTTCACAGACAAACTTAGGGAGTGGAATCCTTAGGTTGGATAAAGTAAAAAAGTGAACATAAAGGCCAACAATACCCTTCAGCGCATCATACATTGTCTGAGTACTTTTAGAAAGCATGACCTTAAACTCAAAAGGAATGTCATAATCAACGTGAAACTTCATGAGCTTGGTTTTAGTCAGAGTGCACGTGTGTGTACGTAAAACATTTTTAGCATCAATGGTTAGAACTAGAAAGGAGATTTTACCTTTTGATGATAAAGCAATGCAGAGAAAAACTAAAGTAAGAGTTGAGGAAGAGGTAAAAGAAAGTAGGTCTAGAATGCATGAAGTATTTATAAAAGGCGAGACTCATCAACGATCGTACACGTGTAGGGTAAAAACCCTTATTCGGATTTCAAATGGGAGTAAAAATTGCTGATGGGACAATCACTATAACCAAGGCATGAGTCTTGGTGATCAACATTTAAATCCTAACTAACCTCATATTAAGTGGGATTAATATTAAATACATATAGCATGCGTATAAACTAGGCTCCGAGTTTAGTGTTTTAGGAATGGTACATTTTAGAGTCGAAAGTAATACATTCATAGATGTATATATCACATTCGACTGGGGCTTGAAGGCCTCCCTTTCAAGCTCGAACGGGATCTACTCCCAAAGACACCTAGAAACCTTTAAATAGTTTCTATTGGTGTAAAATCATCTCTACAATGGTTACCAGTAAGGAAATCTGCCACTCAAAGCCCAACGCCCTTCGGGGTGTGCCCTTTGATGAAACTAACGCAAAGGTGACATCTGACTAGGTCAAAACCCACATTCTATCCCTGCCAAGGCTTTCCCATCAAGAAAGGGATAGTGGTACCAAAACCTATGTAATCTCCTTAAATCACGGGACACCTCTACGATGACCGACTATAACGCAACACCCTTGTTCCAGCCTATTTTCATCACCTATAAATGGATGGCAAGGTGATCAGGTTTGAATACGCTCTCAACACCTACATTTTACTACATACGAACTTATTACTATCATAAACCCATACTTACTCTCACACCGGAGGTGATTCACAGAGTTACTCCCATGTGCTTCACTTAACGTAGTGTTTTCATTTGTTTTATCACATGTTATCAACGGCTTGGCAGTTCAAACACCACCCTTATACTCTTCAATGACCATCGAAGCCTGGTCGTGCCAAATATTGTACAATCATGATGTTTTTGTATTCAAATCCTAAGATGAAGATCATTAGGCACTGAATTGACCCAACATATTTTAATTCATAAAATTCCTAAGCCGACACCCTCGAAGGTTCAAAAACATTTGTGTATTTTGACTATGTATCTTGCAAAGCAAGAAATCAAGATTAAAACCCTAAGTTGTTAAAAATACAAAAACCCTAAAAAACCCTAACATGCAAGAATTGACCAAACACATGCATAACAAAATTCAAGATTTGATTTTTATGGAAACATTAGCAACTATAAGAACCATAACTAGGTTATATTTAAACATGGTGGCTCTTGATACAACTGTAGGGATTTGGTGGTGTGTGGTTCATAAAATATGCACAACAGAAAATAAACAGAGCAAGCCATGCAGACCAAAACCTTAATAGTCAAATCTCCTATACATTGATATAACATTACTAACACGTATAAAGGGTGTTTAGGATACTTATTTGTTAATCCTGCACACGTAAGCTTCTTTAATCTTTTTAGCTGCACGGGACGCCTTCTTTTTAATCTTGATGCTTCATTTAAACTTTTAGGGTTTTAGGAATGATCACCACTTGGATTACATCAGGTACTCACCGGTACTGCCCAGCTAGAACTAGGGCTACGAACCTATCGCAAGGTAGGCGAGTACAAAAATGGGTAAAACCCTAATTGATCTTCGGGATCAAACTAGGGCTCGATTAGGGTTTCAAGGAAACCCTAATCGTGTATATACACGATCGACAGATAAAGGGTTTAACCCTTTGTGTTCGTCGACTATAAGTCGACTTGTAGAATACTTGGTGAAGTCAACTTAGGGTTTTGACCCTTGGTTATGTTTGGCTGTTCGATCGAGAGAAAGGCAGACAAAAGAGGATTTTAGGCTTTAGAGGAGTATTATGATTGATATGTAAAGCCCCTTAACATCCTTTTGTTTTTAAAGTGTAGCACCCCCAAAATTACAACGCAGCGGAATACCACTTGGGGTGCTACTTCATGGTATAAAGTACAAGTTAGAGAAGTGGGACGTTTTGAAAAGTCAACCATTAGATAATTTTTATAAATATCAGAGTTACAACAGGTCCCATTTATAATGCAATAGAAAACATTTTTAAAACGTTTGTCGAATGGTACTCAAATTATAAAGCCTTCAAAAATATATCCGCGCGACTCAAATGCTCCCAATGCTCAGCTAGCAAAATAATAACCTGAGAAACTACATACAAAAACGTCAACAATAATGTTGGTGAATTCATAGGTTTAAGTAAAATCAGTATTGAAATAGCTCAAATAATATTTCAGTAAGAAAATAGTGTTACAACATTTGAAAATATTATTTTCAAAATCCAATTAGTGATTCAATAAATCAAGAAATGTTCAGTAGTGGACCACAAGGTTCAAGTTCAGCCGGCGACAATGCAACGAATATAATGTCAAGTAACTGAATTAATATATTATCGCATTAAGCTCACGACACTAAAACGTTAAC
>BQNB010027305.1:32379-57764 GCA_026074375.1 Tanacetum coccineum | reverse complement strand
AAAAGAAAAAAATAAATAGTGAAAAATGACAAAATGACAAAATGAATGATGTCATAAAATGATCTGAAAATACGGAATGTTACACCCAAGTTATAGTTGGGGTAATAGAGAAATCATTTGAATGAAAAACCTTGTTCATAACATTGATGTTCTTGTTTATTCCGCTGGATATTATGTTATTCAATGTTATTATATCCTAGATGGGCAAATCGATTCTCAACAGCCTTTGGTAATCGTAACTTTGAAATATGCAGGTCATAACATCATCTCTCATAGGTTAAGGGCAGCCATGTGTTTGCAAGTTATGTGTGGATTTATCAACTAAGAATCTTAAGGTTGTGAAGATATTTTGTTCGTTTTATAAATAAACACTAAACCTCATGGTAAATAACTGAAATATGACTATATGAGATAGTTCATATATATTTTGTCTTAGCGTAAAAAGAAAAAGATCTTAAAATTGAACTCAACTCATTTTGAACTTGACTATAAGATTTCCCTGTTTGGCCTGTAATGTTTTGAATCAATCTTCATATATTTATTTATTTATTGTTTGGGAATACACTTTAACATTACAATAATAATCTATAGTTTGATGTAATCAATTTTAAAAAAGCTGCAACCTCTATGAATAAATGTAGAAAAACGCATTGCATATCCTAAATATAAATGTACAATTGATTAAGTGACATTGGACACCATGTACAGCTACATGTGCGTTCATTAAGGTTTTCATTCTTAATTTACAAGTTACTTACTTACATATATGGGTGTAGAAGTAGTACATATCTCTCATAATACTTATGGAGCTCTAAAAACTTATTAACAATGTGGAAGTAGCGCATGCCTATTATCATACTTAGAAAGCTTTTGTAATGTTTATGTTATTTATAGTTGGCTACTTGAAACAATAATAATGTCACACATGCTCAACTAATAAAATTTGAAGTTCACAATTATATTTCTTTAACCATCATTCCAGCATACAGGACTAAAAGGGTCAATAAATCCACTTTTAGAGGAAGCTCACATGGATAAAGATGAAAAGATCTCCCTGTCGGAGTCTATAGCCTGTTAAGAATTGCAAGCATGAGCTGAACGAATCATCAGAAGCAAAATTGGACCGTGTGCACATAGACAACCAGTGAAAAAGAGTAAATTCTAACTGACATGTTATTTATGCATCATCAATCTTCTTTAATGGATTTTTTTAATTTCTAATGTATTTTATACACGACGGAAACTCGCAGGTTGAGACAGGACCTATGATATTTGGTATGAGTTTGAACTTGACGACATTTAACTATAAATAAAATGGGTCAGTCTAGGTTGTGCTTTAAAGTGAATGGGTCAAACAAGTAAATATAGCTATGTAGGAAACAGCTCACATGTACCAGGTGATTAAAGTCATCCACATTGACACGATCATGGTCATTGAGAATGGTGACAGTGTTGGGCGTCATTTGAGTGGTTGTTAGGTGGGAGAGGGTGGATAAGAGATGGCGTGCAATGAGAAAGGATTTTTGATGGAAGGAAAGGGAGTGAAGGTGGTGTAGGGTGAGAGAAAAGAGTGTGCGTAGGGATGACACCCGTGGGTAATGGGTATGGGTTCATCAAACCCGTCACCTGAGCCCGTGATTTTTTTCTCACCCGCCACCCACCCGTCACCCACCAATGGGTACAACTTTTTACCCATACCCATGCCCGTGGGTACCCATCGCCTGTGGGTAAACCCATGGGTTTGTGAAATGGAACAAAATCATAAAACTATGATATGTAAAATAACTATGAAACTTGGTAATAAGACATCATATTAATTTTCTAAATACCAAGTTCATAAAATACTAATGACATGTCTGAAACTAAAAAAATTAATCATCATTATACCAAATCACATACATGTACTGAGATATATCATGTGTATATCTTTGAAAGTTTGATATTTCATATTCATCTTTTAGTTTTGTAACTCAAAAAAATTGTTAGTTTACGGTGTAGTCTAGAGATCTTGGTAGTTATTAAATATATACCAACAACCTCACAAATATTTAATTAGTATAATAAATATTATTTGAACACAAATGGGTTTAGAGGTACACTCGTGGGTATTTAGGCCGGTACACTCGTGGGTTTCTTAAATGGGTACACCCATGATGGGTATGCATTACCCGTCACCCACCTGCCACCTACCGATGGGTACAAATTTTCACCCACAACCCACCCGCGGGTGAAAAATAACAGGATTACCCACCCATTTACATGCGGGTACCCATGGGTTATGGGCTTTCTCTCGCCCGTTGCCATCCCTAAGTGTGCGTGAGGACAAAAGAAAGACAAGACGATGTTGGTGGAAGTGGAATAGGGCGAATATGTTATTAATGAAGGCGGATCTTTGCAGTGTTGTGAGGATGGAGAGGCCTGCCAAGATTGTGGTTCCAGTGATATTTTCTTCCATTATGGGATCATGCCCAAATAAGAAGGGATAAGGGGTTTTATTCAAGTAGTTAAATGTGTGGGGAATAGTGTATCTTAATTTGTGGTGGGCTCTAATTGAAAGGCCAGTTTGACTAAAACACTACTTTTAAGATTCACAAAATTCTAATTAATAATTTGTCACTCTGTATACCTTATCAGTAGAGTAGTTGTGGAAAAATCTGAACTTTAGTGAATTGAGATCGGTAGTTGTATAGTGGGGTGAGTGGTTCGACAGATTTGGACTCCCTCATTTATGCGCATCAGAAAACTTAGGTATGTACGGAATACCATGCTAATCAATTTATGCGCATCAGAAAACATAGGTATGTGCGGAATACCATGCTAATCAAAGGAGCTTATAGATGTATAGGTGGCAAGGTGGACAAATTGGATGGGTCGGGTAACATGTCAAATGCGTTTGGAACTCAGGTATAGGTAGAAGATGTTGTGTTTGAGGTTTGATGCTTTTGTTTGGCTGAAAGAGATTAAAGATAATCAAAGGCATGCTAGGTGTATTTACTTTTTCTTAAGGTAACCACCCATTTATATACCTTCACGGTTAGTTATATTTTATTTAACTTTTTCGTATAAAAGCATATTATCGAATACGGGTTATTTGTCATATTTGTGTTTTGTTTTTTATTCCTTTCTTGCATGTCTTTGATTCGTTTATGTTATTTGTTTAGTAACTTAAGGTACCGATAACTTAAAGATATAGAGATCATCGTGAGGAATTTTGATAAAGGCTTGAAGGTTGGGAGATATGGAGAATTGCTTATTTTCTTGGGAGTTAAGATAATTTTCTTTGCCAATAGATCTATTTTCACAATTCTGTTTATGTAGGGTTATGCTTTTATAGATATATCTTCAAATAGTTTATAATAAAATAAATAGTACTATGCATAACATTTTGTGACTGTTTTACATTGAGTTTGCAAAATTTTTACATGTTTGTTTATACATTTGTAGAAATAATACTCTCTGTATATTGTTATATTTTTTGGATGTTTGATTTTGTTTAAGTCTTTTGGTTTGTTATTAGTTATATAGGGTGGAGTGGTTGGTTGAACTTCTTAATAAAGATGAAGATTTGAATCAATAAATATGGTTGATGATTAACGATTTGAAAAGATTTCGAGTAACATATATGTGATGATAAGATAGGAGGCATCCATTCTCATTTGCATCATGCCGTGTTCCTGATCTCTATCAATTTTGCTAATTAAATTCATCAAATAAGCATTGTCGGTTTAACTTGACATGACAATTTTACTTACGGGGAGCTAATATCTATTTTAACAAGTGAAGAAAACCAAGTCACATGTTCAGTAGATTGGTCTTTGCGATGCTCATTAATGGACAAACTAATATTTTTTTGTCTAAAAAAGTTAGACATAAGCAAAAAAAATCAATACGTTTGCATCGCACAGGTCTCAATGGCTCGTAGGACTTAATATATAAGATAATTTGTACACTTTTCAAAGCATGGGTTACAACACGTAACCATCAATTAGGCCATTTATTAACATGAATTTGTACACACTTTAAAGCTTGGATTACACAATTTGAAGCTCCACATGTAATTTTTGTATTCAATCTTTATATATATAAGATGCAATTATTGAAGGCCATAACTGATTTGTTTACATGACAGAGACGACAACAACAATAATACCTAATTTCATCAAATAAAGCAGGGTTCGGGGAGGTAAGAGTGCTTAATGCATAAACATATGATATGATATACTAAAATTTACACACTTAAGATATTGTGAAGTGATTATATGAAACTACAGAACTACTCCGTATAATATAATTGTGTCATAGTAAATGAGATTGGAGTGTATCGCATTTTATGCAATTTGTGAAGATAGGAGTAGTATTGTACTCAGGAGCGACTTAGCACTCCAAATCACCATATACACAAAAAATTTTACAAGTCTAAAAAAAATAAGACATGAATTTAAATGAAACAAAGTTTCGGAACCAAGTTCATTTATGTGAAATCGGAATTTTTAACGAACATTTACATTAGGCGGCAAACATCCATCGGGTTTCCGTGAACTTCTAGATCAACCCCTCGCCGATCACTCAGTTGTAACCCGTGCATGGGAGCTTGGACATTACTATTATATAGTTAAAGATGCATGAGGAGAAATGGACTTATTTTCAACTTGTGGCACTCATTATTTGGTTTAGGGAATCCATCACCTTTTCACCATGGGGTCAAAAGGAGATACCCCTCAATGCTCAATTATTCAAGCATGCCATAGCATCAAAACAACTCACATGTCGAATCAACGGTCTCGAAATAAACAACATCACGATAATTATATGATATACGAACTAAGGATCGATCTGCATGTTTGGATCATGCGACGTGTCATTCATGCATTTATGCAAAACGGATAGGATATTTGTGCTCTTCTTTTTGCTCAATTGAATGCGCTAAAAAGGTTTTTTTACTAGCTATAGTACGTAAGATATCTAGATCCTTTTATTGAGAGTTAATTTGTGGCATGGTGCTTTCAATTCGATTTGCAGTGCAAAAATGCAAAAGCTTTTGAAGTTGTCTCAAAATCTGAAGTTATCTAAGAGTTTATATTAATAAAATCAATGTACACTATATATAGTGTTATGATACAATTATTTGATGTCTTGAAAAAGGTGATCTAACACAAGAGAGAAGATAAAAAGGTAACCTAACACATATGAAGACACAGTGTGAATGTTTGTACGAGGAAGGGTGTCATTTTTTACATGTATTTTTATCAAGACAAAAATCGAAACCATGATTCTTATTCGTTCGTACGACTCTTAAAAGAAGAGAAATAATGCAAACAAGATGATGAAGGCCAGGTAGAAAGTAGCAACCAATGAGAGTGCTCCGGATGTTAAATTCCAAGTAAAAGTGGACAATGTGAAATGTAACATTTAGGTAATTCAATATAGATTTAAGATCGAATGAGAAAAAAAAATTAAATAAGAATGAAAAAGATTTTCTCATGTTCATTAACATGAGAGGTAATGTTGTGTTTTATGAGATTGTACATTTGAATTAAATAATCAAATGTACAATCACATAAAACACAACATTACCTCTCATGTTCATTTGAACATTAAAGATCATTATCCAAATAAGAAATATGAAAAATAATTATAATTACATATTTAAAATGCATTAAGTAGATTTAGATGCATCAAGTAGATTTAGATGTATTTTTAGTCTTTTATATGCATCATAATATATTTTATAGCTCAAAATTAAATGCACATACATATATTATATGCATTTCATCAAGTTAGGTGAATTATTTGTATTTTTTGTGCTCTGCGTGTCAAATGTGTTGCTCGTATCATTTTGCATCGTTTTCATTTCAAAATCACTTTAGAAACTAACCGGAGTTGTTATGATTATTTATCATTCTTTTCATATTATGTTTTCTTCTTAGTACATCCTTAACCATTCAATATATTATGTAAAAGTGGATATTTTACATCCATTTAATTTACTTTCATAAATACATGATTATAAGGTTAATGTTAATACGTAACATAAGAGGGTTAATTTCATGATTAATTGTTGATTGTTTTGTCGGTATTACTCATGTAGTTTGTGCCATTTGACGATTTAAAGCTCAGAATTGGGGTGAACACGCATATGATACGACAATGTCTAGGTTAACTAGAAAGACAAAGCTATGACTCGTTCATAATATAATTTAAAATTCAGATATGTACCTAAATTCGTTTTTAGAGAGTAAAATGTGTCTAATGGGAACTTTGACATTATGATACGTGATGTGACTTTTGCAAGTGCACTATTGCATGTCAAGTTTAGGTTAGACATATATTAAGTATCGTTACTCATTATCTAGATATTGTTTATGTTATCACGGGACCAACAAGATCTTGTGCCAGGAGAGTAAGTGAAGTAAAAGTTTTTATGGTGAAATCGCTTTAATAAGAAGCATTTGCATGGAACAAAGGAGTATGAAATAATAAAATATGTAGTAACATGGGTACAAGATCTAATTCAATGAGTATGAGAGCATGCATTTTTGTCATAATCATCGTATGCATTTAACTATTTATAAACTTTTTTTTTTGAACGACGGCATTTTATTAAGGCTAGCAAAAGCTAAAAAAGATTACATAAAAGCAATACAAGCTATAGGGTTTTGCAACCAACATATCCAACTAATTTTACATTTAGGATTTCTAGATGAAATCCATAAAAACGATTGAGAAACAATACTATCCCAAAGCAACGCCTTTTTAGGAGGAGGATTGCAAAAAATCGACCAGTTACGAAAACTCCAAATAAACCACATAAGAGTACCTCCCACGCCTTCAAGGAACACTCTCGCTTTACTGGAGATGACCAACTCATCAAGCCAAGCATACCAATCCAAAATAGTCGAGCAAACAGGAATATCAAGCCCCCACCATCTAGCCAATAAGGACCATAGATCCTTAGCCAAATCACATGAGAAGAAAAGATGATTAACCGTTTCGACATCCTCATTACAAACGGGGCAAAGAAGAGAGTCAAGATCAATACATTTCTTGTCTAAATTCACCCTAGAAGGAAGCTTATTAAGGAATAATCTCAATAAAAATACATTAGCTTTTATGGGAATTGCTTGAATCCAACGAGTAGCTTGAGGGTTGCCCACCGAAAGACAAGAGTCAATCAATTGTTGAACTGAGGCGACAGAAAAGCCTTTAGCAATATCAGGAATCCAAGTCCAAGTGTCTCTATGATCAGAAAGCTTTACATCTTTGATTAGGTTTTGTAAACTCGAAAATTGAATAGCTTCAATACCGCCTCTCGGACTTCTTCTCAGCAACGAAGTCCAATTAGGGTTAGAGATCCGATTAACAACAAAGCAACCTTTATCGGTATCAAGCATATGAACACGTGGGAAAGAAGTTTTTAGAGGAGTATTCGCGCACCAAACATCATCCCAAAATCGGATAGCAGCCCCATTCCCTAATTTTCGAGTGCATAAAGAAAGAAGATCGATTCCTTTGGTTTTGAGAGAGCTAACCTTGGACAAAATACCACACCACGTACCATGATTAGAAGAATGTGTTATATCAGCTTGAATGCCACCACTGCATCCATATATCGCCTTTACAACACTAGACCATAGCTCGTCCGAATTTTGCATGAAACGCCAAACCCATTTAAATAAAAGACCAGCATTAAGAGCAGAAATACTACCGATACCGAGACCTCCCAAATCCTTACTAGCGAGGCATTTATTCCAGCTCACCCATGTCATTTTTTTTGTCACCCAAATCACCACCAATGAAAAAATTATTTCGCATTGACTCCAGCTTAGAGCAAATGGAAACAGGGACCTTGTAAAGCGACATGAAATACGTAGGAAGACTACTGAGGACCGACTTGATGAGAGATAACCGACCCCCTACAGAAATTAGTCGAGCTTATGAGGTTGGTTTAAATTTATGTGAGAATAAAACACTCGTGGACTCTGGAATTAGAAGTCAGAAAACATGTATGAAAGAAAAAAAAGTTGTAGGGGTGTTTATCGGTCCAGTTATCGGATTGTAAATATTAGCCAAAACAAAATACCTCCTCCAATAAAATCCATACCCAAAATATTGCTTTTATGAACGTTTATTTTTAACCCGGAGACAAGATAAAAGCACCGAAGAATGCAAATCAAATTCTGAGCATTTAAGCGAGACCATTCACCTAAGAAGATGACATCATTGGCATAGATAAGGTGCGAGACACGCAAGTTGTCTTTGCCAATATGGGCACCTAAAAAAATACCACAATGTAAAGCTTTGCAAATAAGAGCATTCAAGCCTTCCATAGCCAAGATGAAAAGGAAAGGAGACAAGGGGTCTCCTTGTCTAAGGCCCCTAGAAATCTCAAATTCAACCGTAGGAGAGCCGTTAACTAACACAGAAGACCTAGCATGTTAAAGACAGCCTTTGATCCAATTACACCATCTAATACCGAAACCAAGTTTAGCCATGACCAGAGCCAAGAAATCCCATCTCACAGAGTCAAAAGCTTTCTCGAAGTCCACTTTAAATATCATAAGAGGCTTCTTACATTTACGATACCACTTTATAACTTCGTTAAGAATAAGAGACCCATCAAGAATACTCCTTCCTTTTATAAAAGCAGATTGCATCGGGCTAATACAACTACCAATCACCAAACTAAGACGATTAGCCAAAATTTTAGCAACAATCTTATATTGGCAACCAACGAGACTGATGGGGCGAAAATCAGTAACTAAAGTTGCATTAGAAACTTTAGGAATTAAAGCAATGAAAGAAGAATTGCATCCTTTTGAAAAAGAACCTGTAATAAAGAAATCTTGCACAAATGTTAAAGAAAAATGTTAAGGAAAGGTTAAAGCCCTCAATTAAAAAATGTTAGAAACTTTAACTATTTAGAACTTAGTCCTAAAGTCCATTAAAAAATGTTAAAGAAAGGTTAAAGCCCTCAATTCAAAGTTAATAAAAAAATGTTATGAAAAAGGTAAAGACTTAAAAAGAAACCAAAAAACCCTTCAATGCTTCAAAGGGGGTAAATTGCATAAATCGTCTTTAAAGTTTGACCAAATTGCATGTTTCGTCTCAAACGTTACGAAAGTGAAAGGATCGTCCATGTGGGAAACCTTTGGTGCAAGTATCGTCCCTGCAGGGACGATACTTGCACCAAAGGTTTCCCACAGGGACGATCCTTGCACTTTCGTAACGTTTGGGACGAAACATGCAATTTGATCAAACTTTAAGGACGATTTACGCAATTTACTCCTTCAAAGGGAAATTGATAGTTCTTTTTTCAAGAGTGTACCGACATTAACAACTTGCATGGGTTGCACAATCATGCCTATAAAAAGAATTGAGTTTTATAATGTAAAAGTCATTGTACTTGGTGCAATATTGCAACAATTGCATAAACTTCATTTAATTTGTTGTTGCAAGTTATCTAGTATCTACAACTTGGTTTTTTGTAATCTGTCGACATACTCTTGCTCGCGTCATTACGCCCTTCCGCGTATGTATCGAACTGTTAAGCATGCATGTTAATGTATCCAATTACATTCTATACTTTTTCAGCCATAAACTCGCACACACCTTAATGTTACACCTATGTTTCAAGAGACTCGAACCCCCAACCATCTTAATTAGAGTATATCCGTACACGTGAATAATACGTTAGAAAACACTTGTGATAGCTTCAAACCTCAATCAACATATCCTTCGAATAGTTTGCGGCACAGTCTTGCATAAGTATATAACACACCCTTTTGACGGTTTTCCCAGTGTGTTTATTATTTTGAGTACATTAGTTAATAGTTTTTTGAAAAGATAATAACTAGTAAAAAGCTTCAAAGGGACCAAAAAATAAGAAAGATTTTGCTTTGGTTTTACTTGTATTCCGTGGGTACTCTTCTTCTCCTTTTAGTTTACACAACTTTTTCACGTCTTTTGACACTATCTATTCATTTATCTTTATATACTATTAGCAAAATGAGTAACTGTGTAAATCTATTATCAACCTTTCGTAACTGGGAAAACACATTTATATACATTTTCTACATTAGACCAATGAAAATAGTTGATACTCTTAGACCATGCGTAATGAAAGGTCACACGACTGGTCACTCCCGCATAGGAAACACATTCGTCGTCATTGCAACTCCCATTTTAGACGCGTCTTGCATGGAGAAAAAGCAAGACTTGGTCATTTTAGACCGAGCCGTCCCCTCTTGTTGTGTGCGAGTAATATGTTATAAATTGTTTTCTAAAATATATTTGTGTTTAAGTTTGTATGGTTTTTTTAGTGATCATGATCTCTTTATTATATTAGGTTAGTCATAAAAAAGATTATGAAAAGAGAAAATTGAGTTGTCATTGATATGACAATGATCAAAGCGATCCTATATCATTAGAGCGGAGGGAACGGTGGTGCCATCGGCTGGCGCCAAGCCTTGGCGCGAGAAAAGCCCACGGCGCACCACTCCGTGGCTCGCGCCAAGGGTTCTCGCGCCATGGCTAACAGCCCACGCGGTTCTTTTTTTTTTTTTTTTTTTTGCTGTGTGTTTGTGTTTATGTGTTTGTGTTTTGTGTTCGTGAGTATATTTTTTGTTAATTTTTTTTTTGCAGGTTGAAGAATGGTGGAAGACGCGAGGAAGAAGAATACTCAATATGATATACAGTATTTTTTTTTAATTTTTAATTTTTTTAAACCTTATTCTTTTATAAGTTGACACTATTAGTCTCTCATAATTTTTTTAATGTAAGGTTTTTAATTTCAATTAATTTTATTTTTAGTAATATAAATAAGTGTATTTTAAATAAATATGAAAAAAAAAATTAAAAAAAATAATAAAAAAATGCTATGGCATCAGAATTCTGGTGCCAAACCAATGCCACTGAATTCTGATGCCATACCATTTCTGGTGTCAAACTCTCTTTTGCTGACGTGACACCATTTTTTGAGTTTGGCACCAAGAGTTTGGCACCACCACTCCCAGTGCTCTTACCACATAACATGACACTTCTTCTTATGGTACTAAGGCTGGACGGTATAAGGGTGAGAAACTCATCTGACACGTCAGCGTCACATCAGTTTTCTCTCTCCAACTAAAACTCACTTTACAACCGTAATAAAAACTCAACTTACCACTTAAACTCACCTTTCATTAAAATACTCATTTTATATAAAATATACCCCACTAAATATCCACACACACTCACAACCAAACAAAATACATTATATATTAAAGAGATGAGCCCACAAAATAAGAACTCACACTAGGTGAGTTTCTCACCATAAGCATCTGAAAATTGGAGCAAAGTCACCTAGCAAAACCGGTGGCGGCCAAAGTCACTTTGTGACCGGCTTGCAAGTCACCTCGGTTACTTTCGCATTATACCGTCCACCCTAAACATACTTGGTAACTAGAATCCCAAAAACTATAGTAATATAATTTACCACATAACTACTAGGTCTAGTTTTAAAATGGTTTCTAGGAGAAAATAATGGACATTCCTGAAATCATGATCATAAGCTGTAAGTTGTAACCACTCATGGTTCCACTTGGTGACGGTCCACCATGATCACGGGAGATTAGGTAGCTTCCTGACCGTTGGATCAAGTTGCTTAACTTCTGGGTCAACGCATTTGTGGGGGGAGGACAGGTGTCAATCAGATGAATGAGTTGTGCGTCAGCTCAGGGAGGGAAGCAACAACATATCCTGGGTCACTGACATGTGACGCTAGCACCTTACTTTCGGTGACTTGGATTATTATGTGCTTTGCTAATTATAATTTGCTTTTCTCATAGAGGTATGCTACATCCACTAAAACTTATACAAAAGAATTTTCACAAAATGAAGTGTTATACATTCATTGGAAGATGAGAATATAAAAGTAAGAAAGAGAATTTTGTGGATGTAGCATTTTCCTTTCTCATAACATTCCTTTTAAATCTTTATTTCAACAGAAAATATATTAATTATATTTTCATTTTAGCATTATCATAAACATGAAGCATTCTACTATATATACACACGTGTATTTATCTCTAGTTTTTCCGAACCCACGAAAGATCAAGACATCAAGTTGATTTTTATCTTCTTAACCATGGCTTTTCATACTTATATCCATATATGGATCGGCTAATAATAACATCTCCAATGTTATAATGCTAAATTTTACATCAAGACAATGTAAAATTAGCATTTTAATATAATATGTTTGCACTAATAACCATTTAAAAGTAGCTTAGTAGCAAAAAAACTTGCGACTTTTACTATAAAGTATGTGAAGTTTCAAGTTCAATTTTTGTTAGATGCAAATAACCTTGTAGTTCTCAAGCTAACCTTCAGACATAAATGAGATCACAATCCACAGCGAAAAATACAACTGAAAGTGAAATCAACAATGACATAAATGAATCAACACTCATACACAACAACATCGATAATCATAAATGATGGTCCTGATTACAACATGTTCAGTACAATGAGATACAAAAACTGAAAATATGGACCTAAGGCGGTGTTAGCTGGGGATCACCCATAATACTTAACACGCCATACAATGATAGCTAAAAAGATAAAACAAAAGTCCTTACAGCCTATTAGCTGGGAGTAACCCATAAAACTTAATAGGCTATACGGGATAGCTAAAAATGATGCATGACTAACTGCTGCTGCCAGCCTCAGCTGGTCCATCCTGGGGCTCTGGGTCTCTAGCCTCTAGTGTCGCAATACGTCCAAGTGCTGTAGTCAACTGAGTCTGAAGTGATGTGGTATGAGCAATCAATGTGGCAACCTGTGCCTCCAGTGTCCTAACATGTGCCTCTATGGCTGCACTCCTCTCCTCAGAACTAGTCCATGCTATACGAGCATATACAGCCTCTCTATCTATAGCCAAAGCTGTGTGGTGGTGGTATGGTCTATCTCTGTATAGTGAGTTGACCAGGGCTCCCAAGTAAGCTCGGTCATCACGTGCCTCCTCAAATCGTATATCAAACTCCTCAGTCCTCTGCCTAACAGTGGTATCAAGCTCTGTCACTCTCCGGTCGACTACCTCTAAGGTGGTCGGTGCTATCTCCATCATGGCCTCAACAATCTCATCCCAAGTGTCAACCGCTGGAGTAGGCCTTGGCTGTCTCGCGGCACCAGCCGCTGAACTCTCCCCGATCTCGTATCCGGGAGCGGGAGTAGTAAGACAAGCTCTCTTCCGAGGCGGCATATCAGCCTCGGGAATATCAGTCCTGGGGGAAGTAGGTGGAAGTAATGAGGGTGGTGATGCAACTGCAGCTCTCATCAGAATCCCGGCTGCCCTATAGCCTAATGGTGCTCCTGTATCAGTAGGGCTAGTGGTGAGTGGTGATGGTAGGGGTAATGGTGAAGATACAACAGGTAGTGGTGGTGTAGGTGCGGCAGCATGCTCAGCAATGCGTGCCTCCATGGATGCCGACATCGGTGGCTCAGGTCTGACACTCTTCCGTGCCCTACGGAGACGTGTCTGGGCAAAGGGGATCCTAATCTGAGGTGCTCTCGGTGTAGGTGCAGACTCATCAGTCTCAAATGCCTCTGTATCCCCAGCCGAGGGAACAGGGTCAACAAATGGCATAGCAGAAGAGTCGGCCAGAGCTAGGTGCTCCTCCTCGTCCTCATCCTCGTCCTCAAAAGGCTCCTCATCGTCATCAGCATCATCATCATCAGTGTCATCATCGGAGGGCTCATCATCTCCATCCCCTCCGTCGGCAGGGTAATCAGCATGCTCCTCCTCGGAGTCCTCCTCCGGATCCTCCTCCGGATCGGAATCAGGTACATAGCCCGGTGATAGGGCCACAGGTGAAGCATCAGCAGGTAGAGGTTGGTCCTCCATGGGTGCCTCGTCCTCCGAAGGTACTAAGTACTCGGGGTACTCAGGCTCAGGTACAAATGGTATCTCAATGGATGCTGGTGAGTGCTCAGGACCGGGCACAAAATCAGGGGATGCTGGGTGCTCAGGTCCAGGCACATAGTCCGGAGATGGTGGGGCTACAGGCTGCATGGGAAGTCCATCGTATCCTAATACGATGACTCGTGGTACTCCTCCATCAGATACCTCCTCGTCGGCTCCCCAAAAGACTCTCCCTGGTGCGGAATCAGTGTACACAGAGGTATAGGTGACGTCGGATGATGCAGAAGACATGACTGCAGGAAGATAATAAACTTATATAAGTATATTATATAAGATCAGTATATTATATATGTAATATAATATAAACATGTATGCATATCAATTAATGCAAGTCAATAGTGTATGTGTCCCGTGAAAAACTTTTGTATGATGCAATGTTTGAAAATGGTTATAGTCCAAGTAAAAACATTTGACCTGGTTCTCTATAACCTAGGCTCTTGATGCCAATCTGTAACACCCCCAAAATGGGTCGCAGCGGAATATGGGTTGGGGAATGTTACTTCATAGATCAATAGCACAAGATATGAGAACGACCTCTATATGAGTCGTTTAAAATTGATACATTGGATTAAATAGATTCGTTTGTTACAATAGCCGAAGCTTAAATAGTTCATCCATGAAAAGTAAAGATTTTAAGACATAACAATGTTCCCAAAATGTAATGCACTCAAATCTTTATAGAAATGACTTCAAAATGACGACCACCAATGTATCCTTGTTTCTTGTACCTTATTGACCTGAGAAAAACATGCTTTAAAACGTCAACATAAAGTTGGTGAATTCACAGGTTTAGTAAATGTATAAAGTAGGACCACAAGATTTCCAAAGTAAGACATGTAACACATACAATATCTTAAAAGTAATTACGAGTGCACTAAGTTCATGACACCGAAGCTCGACATATATGTATGCAATTTAATGCACTAAATGTGCCCATGTAGATGTTCAACCCGCAACATCCAAATTGTTCCGACATGTATACGTTCGTTGTTTCGGTACCTCCGAAAACTGATGAGCGCTACTCACCCGAACGGGGATGTCAATCCCAAATAGATCTATTCATAACATTCGCGCTCGCTAACTAGCAATTGACAGTTCATGAGGGTGGGCAATAGTGGGTTTAGCTACTTAGGCCAACTCGTAATATGTTTAAAAGAGTACTTGCGTCCAAATGTAAAACAATGCATGTTTCTCACCCCAAAGTTGTAAAACAATATAATTGTGTAAAAGCGGGGCTATGAACTCACCGTAAGTGAATGATTGATTATCTAAATCAAGTAAGTGAATCGCCTCGGCAATTTGAATGCAACCTAATTAATTATAGGCCGTATGAGTATAATGTATTTCATGTAAATAAAACATCACATATTGCATAGCTACACCACCACCTAATAGTTTTTATTAATTAATTAAAAGTTAAAACAATAATTAACTCGTACTTTGTTAAATAAAAGGTATAATACTTTGTACTCAAAAGAAAATATTATTTTTATTTACTAACGTATCATTTGTAAAATGTATGATTTAATAATGATATTTCATTATTAATTTAATTGTTTTATAAAAGATTGTATAAAAATAAAAGTAATGCGCGCGAGTTTTAAAACTTCATATCTTTATCGTTTCGACTCCGTTTTATACGTTTCTTATGTCCACGTCTCCGTATTAAAATAAGTTATCAAAATATCATATTTATAAGATTTAACCCACTGATGAACAGTAACTTTTACTGTTCATCACAGTTTATATAAACTATTTTTATAAAACTAATATATATAACTTGTTTAAACATAATTGTCGTTATAGTTCGTTTCTCGAGATCCTTATGCCTTTGGATTATTAATAAGAAAATTATCAAATATTAAATTTAATAAAAATTTAAATCACTGAGAACAGTAGCATTACTATCAACAGCTGTAAAAAAAATTGTTTTTATACAATTAATTATATATAACTTGTAAATTGCGTAACTTGCTCGTTATAAATTCCGTTTTTCGAGTTTCTTTAGTCCGGAGTTTGTATTAAGGAAATTTATCAAAATATTAGATTTAATGGGATTTTTACCTCCTGAGTGAACATTAACTTTTACTGTTTCAACACCGTTTATAAAATTATTTGTATAAAGTAAAATATATAAACTCGTAAATCATTAACTTTTCGTTATAATCCCGTTTTTCGAGTTCCTTACATGCTCACGATCCTTGTAAAGAGCACTATTTTTATAAAATATAAAACATAGGGTATTTAGTTCGAATTCCAATAAAAAGGTGGGGTGGGGGTGTATAAATATAAAATTAGGGTTTTTAAATTTCTAAGTTTAGTTTACAATCATTTTATTTAAGAACCTTGCACCATTATTTTACCAAGTGTTGTACCGTATAATTCACATGTATTTAGTCCTCTAAATGTTCATGTCCTTTGTCCATATGAAATCATCAAATACTTTATATGACTTAAAAATGAAACTAGGTGGTGATTAACTTACACAACAAGTATGTACACAATAGAAAATTAATAAATGAACATTGAATACTTTAAATAGACCTTATAGAAGATGAGTGGAATGATGAACACAAGATGTAAACCCCAATCAAGCCTTCACAATCAAAACCCTAATCAAGAAAACCCTAATTATGTTTTCTTGATAATTCCTTGTTAAACCCGAATCCAAGCTTCCCAACACCTTGAGTAGTCTTAGGTAACCTTAGAATGAACACTTGAATGCTTGGAATACCTTGGTTGCAAAATTAAAATGAAACCCTAATAATTATATTTGTGCCGTGGGTTTTGAGTGAAATAGAGAGAGTTTTTGCTTTGGTTTTTCTTGTATGAAAGTGTAAGAGTATTATGGAACTAGGGCTTGCTTTATATAGTACTTAGGAAACCATGAAACTACCTAAGTGAAACCATGGAAGCAAATGGTTTAGAGGACAAGAGTGTAAGAGCTCAAGGACACCAAGGACACCAAGACTTGACAATTTCTAGTATCTTGGGTCCAAGTACCACTTTGTGTAAGGATTTACAAGTTGTAAGAAAGGTTTAATAGGAATTAAATGAATTATTTCATGTATAAAAACCCATGACCGGTTCTAAGATGATATAAGTGAGAAAAATAATTAAATTTTGAGTATTGGGTATAAACGTGGGTATTTGTTTAAGTGTAGATAGGTAAAGGTGCTTCCGGGTACGACCGAATGTAATTTATTGCGAAACGTAAGCGTTTTTAACGTAACCATACAAAAATAAATTACTGAAATGTTATAAATCAATACTCCTATAATCATATAACACTTGCTTGATGAGAACTTTTATTGTTTGTGTCCGTTACATTGAACGTTGATTTTTTAGTTTACCATTTAACTATAAGATTAATAATTAAAAGCCGCTCCCCCCCCCCCCCCGTAAAACTCTAAAAATAAATAATGGAATTTATTAAAGTTGTAAATAACCTGAAAATGAGAAATGTTACAACGCGGAAAATAAACAATAGTGCTAAAGAAGAATTACTAAAAACAATACTTTGATCCTCTATGGATCTTTTCTATTAATCGTAAAACTGTTTCTTGATTGTTCAATCTCTTTTCAAGCCTAAACCGTGTGGTTTCATTTATAGATATGAAACCCTAAACTAATTCTCCTAGAATTACGTTTTCATGAGTCTATCTATTACTTCTCATGTCTATCCATACTAGAACTTATCCCAGAGTCACTACGTTACTCTACCAGGACTAATTTGTTCTACCAGTAGGAACAATATAACCAGCAGGAACTATATACCTGCCAGTAGGAACTTTAATACTAACAGTAGCAATTACTCTACCAGTAGGAACTACATACCTACCAGTAGGAACTAATAAATACAAATATACCTAACACTAGAACACTTGTATACTTGGTAAATAAAATTGTATGGATTATGTAGGGGTGTTTGATGAATATCGTGGCTAGGGAAGAGAGAAAAAGAGAGATTGTGTTGTTTTTGTCTAAGTAAATGTGATGTGTATGTTATTTCTTACTAGTTGCTTCCTTATATACTAATACTTGGTCCAAGTTACTCTTAGATGAGTCAAGATTAAGTAAAACATAGGAAGGGAATTAAGGGTGAACAATGGTCAATATTACTAGTCATGGCTAGGTTAGAATAAGTCCTAGTGTTTGTACAAGTACTTGGGTAAGTATTCGTGTGCTCTTGGTTCCTTAAGATGGGAATCATCCCATGAAATTTAGGAGGGGGGGGGACTAGTTGAGTTCTTGATATTTTGTATTGAAAATATTTCATTACTTATATACTTGAAGTTTTAATAGGTAAAGGTTAAATGTAAAAGTAAATACTTGTAGCATTTGTTTTCCTTGTTGGTTTCTTATATGTAAATTCGGCTAACAAAACAAATATGGGTGAAGTTTTATAAAAACTTTGAGTATTGGGTATAAAAATGGGTATTTGATGAAGCGTAGAAAAAGTTTTAGTGGTTCCGTGAATGCCACAATATATTTTAGTCGCGAAACGTAACCACTTAAACGTAACTCCATAAAAATAAAATTTGTCAAAAGTTAATAATTATCTCCAATAATTATCTAACACTGGCTTGATGTAAACATTTAATTTTTATTGATGCCCGTATTTACGTTTAATGGATAATTTTTAGCTTACGCGATTTAACTTAGCTATTAAAATTAAAAGCAAACGCGTACAAGACAAAATAAATAGTGAAATAAATGACATCGTAAAATTACCAGAAAACATGGGATGTTATACAATCTCCCCTGAAGCAAGGCTTCTTGCAAATTCTGAGCTTCCATGTTCAAAAACATATTTTGAGGCTAACAATCTCCCCGAATGTGTGGTCTTCGAGTTCTTGAGGTGAGATCTTGAATCTTGCTTCCTTGAACTTTTTGAGATTGCTTTGTTATTGAGTTCTTGAGTCTTTGGTCTTTATTATGTTGTAGGCTTGCTCCTTCATGCTGTGTGATCTTTGATCTTGAGCCTTTGTCATTGTCTTTTAACTTCGTCTTTAGTTCCAAGATCTTTAAATCTTTTTCCTTAAGATCCTTGCCACCTTGCGATCTTGTGTCTTGACCAACATGCTCATACTTTGAATCATCTTGAAAGCTTGCTAACAATCTCCCTTGATAGACTTGATATCTTAAAGAAGATCCTTGTATATAGAAGCTTTGCTAAAGCTTTGTCATTGAGTTTTTTCTTTTCTTGATTCTTGAATCTTGATGCTTATAGTATGTCTTTGTCGTTTGAGCATGAGCATGTTGTAACGAATCAGACTCTGCTGGAATGAGGCTGCAACACCATCGTTTGTACCTACATTTTAAAGTTAGTGATAAACAGCAGATATGGACGAATATAGCTTTATCATTCGTTGAGATTCGGTTGCATTAACCTCTGGTTTCGTGAGGACCGTTTTACAGTATGAATACTATACCTGTGATCAGGTAGGCTCAATTTAGAAGAACCTCCTTGACAGGGTTTAAAACTCAAAGTGTTAGATTCTCTAACGCATATGCATTAGATTCACTGTACTTGCTTGTTCTCAATATCGGAACGTCTCAAAGCAGACAACACGATATGAGTGAATCAGATAGTTACTATCTTTCTGATTGAGTCGTCAATTCATTTACTGGACCAAAATAGATATCTATTTATCACAAGTTCGATTAATATTGAATCTCGTATGTCACCTACCGCAAAGCTTGTTTGATTTTACTCTAGAAGGATTCATCTTCACTCGAGAATACATAGGAGTATCACTTAGATGTATTGCAAAATCATAAGGAATAATCCATAGGACTCATGATAACAGCTTATGAACTTGAAGATGTTCAACAAGTGTTTGTCATGAAATGTGTCTAAATGAGATTTATTTATTGATCTCTTGGCTCTAGACTCTATTAGTGCGTTTTAGTTTTAGTACTCAGAGGCTGGAGCTGACTGCCACCTTTTCAATATCAACTAACTTGGAGTAAGAAAGTCAATAGAAGTCGTGTGTATCTCCGTGAAAAATGAGACAAGTCACTTTTAAGAGAAACTTGAATGGCTGGGAAGGGTTGTTTCAGCTGCAACACTGCTCCATGATGTCATTCTTCAATACCATAATTCATCTTTGTGAATTTGATAGATTATGTATTAACCTGGTTTCTTCCTAAAGTGTGTGGAGGGCTTCTTTCTTTAGACCCTTTATCCATACATTTCTTTTTTATTCTTCAACCCCTTCAATGCTTACCAAGACGTCATTACTAACACCTTGTTGTGATTGTTCTAGTGTTAGCTCAATCTTAGTCGGCATTCTTCCCTTATACACATTCATCTCCAATCATACCTAAGGACTGCTATTTCTAACTATGGGGTGTCCTTGGGAAGATCCCTCTGGTTCTGGTTAGATCATAGGACTAATACTTAACCTAACCACCTTATAACTTCAGAATTGTCATGAGTTAAGATGTTGTTGGGTAATTAATCGTAACCATAAAACCAGTTTAAAAATCAATCAAAGTGTTTGAAAAACATTTGACACTTCGAAAGTTTTATCTTTTGGAAAAACTCTCCCTTCACACGTGCATCGATAAACGAAAGTGTTTTGCACATGTGGGTAAGAGTATAAAGCACTTTTCACTCTTGAGTCTTTAGATCACGTATTATTTTCTAGATTACATTTTAATCCATATACTCCCCCTTAATTTTTAAATACTAATGCAACTTAGTTTTGAAATCTAAATGATTAAAATTTGTCTTGAAAATTCTGTGGGGAGAAAATGTTTCAGCATGAATCATGTGGAACTTTTCTTCTTGCTCCCCCTCAATTTTACATATGTTTGACACCAAAAAAATAATACCAACTTGTAAAATGAATATAAAATTGAGGGTTAGCAGTGTTGAGCACACAATTTTGAAAGATTATGAATTGTCATTGAAGAATTCTTGAAAAAATATACTCAAACACTTGATCATCTTATAACAAATATTATATTGTTACTTGTCATTATTATTGCCAATTTGTTGTTAAGATCAGTTTTTATAATGTATTGAATACATAAGAATTGTCATGAGATGATGTATCCAACAACATTTAAACTTTGTTTTTCAAAAAACTCCCCCTCAACAATAAAGCCAATTGTAAAATTGTTGTCTTGTAAAACTTTGTGAGGGATGGAGTGTTGAACACATAATTTTGAAAGATACCAAATTAGTCTTGAAAGTGGAAAATTTTGTTCAAACGCTTTGAAAACACATATGTTAGTAAAGACTTCACTTCTAACTCTAAGGGTAAGTACACTTATGCTTACACTTTAATTTTCTTGAATCTTAAAACTTTGAATGTTTTGAAAGAACAACTCAAGACCGAGAAAATTTGATTTTCTCGTTGTTAGGATAAGTTATCTTTATAGATAAACTTTCCTTTATTTGAAGTCCGGGTTATGTACTGATATTTGCACATAAGCCATAAAGAAAATTAAGAAATAAGGTTTTAGAAAGCTTTAAACTCTTGCTCGAACTCCTATTTTACATTTCCGTGTTGATGTGTTATCGATTCCAAGAGACATGTCGAGAAGATTCTTTTTGGAATTTTTTTGATTTTGTATTTTCTTTTTAAAATTTATATTTTTGTATTTGGTTTTATAGGTTTTATATTTTTATTTTGCTTTTCTCAAAAAATATATTTACAAGTCGATGTTTGAATAATATATCAAGCAGATTCATTTGCCAGAACCTCCAGTTCTGCTGGAGTCAAACATCTCATACCAATTCATTTGACGAGATACTTCAACCTATCTTCGGGTAAGGCTTTAGTAATCATATCAGCTAATTGGTATTCAGTTCTGACAAAGTACAATTCAATTATACAATTTTAACCTGTTTCTTGATAAAGTGATATCGAGTATGGATGTGCTTGGTACAGGAGTGCTGCACAGGGTTGCATGAGATTGCTATTGCTGACTAAGAGTCGCAATACAACGGTATTTAGTTGTAGTTGAATCCATAATCCTTAAGCTGTGTCCTCATCCACATTACTTGAGCACAACTTGCAGATAACGCCACGTACTCAGCTTTTGCTGCTGACATTGCAGTGCAGTTCTGCTTCTTTAACATCCAGCTGACTAACTTATCACCTAGGAATTGTATTCCTCCAGAAGTGCTTTTGCGAGTATCAAGACATCTGGCATGGTCAGCATCTAAAAAAGCTGTTAGTTTAAAGCCAGAACCCTTCGGATACCAGAGTCCCATGTTAATGGTACCTCGTAGGTATCGAAAGATCCTTTTAACCTATTTGAGGTGTTTTTCAGTCGGTCTTGCTTGATAACGTGCACAATAACATATTGCTTGTACTATGTCTGGTCTACTAGATGTCAGATACATGAGTGACCTGATTTTACTACAATAGTCAGCTTTGTCTATGAGTTTTCCACTCAAGTCTGCATCCAGTTTAGGTTTAGTAGCCATTGGTGTACCAACGCTATCACATTTATCCATACCATGTTTTTTAAGTATTTCTAAAGCGTACTTGGCCTAGTTGACAAAGATACCTTGTGGGGATCAGTGGATCTGAAGTCCTAAAAAGAATTTCATTTCCCCCCATTAAGGACATCTCAAATCTACTATGCCTTAATTTTTCAAATCTTTTAGAAAATTTTAGGTTTGTAGACCCAAAAATAATGTCATCGACGTAAATTTGCACAAGTAGAGTGTCATCCCCGTATCTTATCGTAAATAGAGTAGGGTCAATGGTACCTTTAGTAAAACCTTTAGACATCAGGAAATTTGAGAGTTCATCATACCAGGCTATTGGAGCTTGTTTCAATCCATATAGAGCTTTCCTTAGACGATAGACTTTTTCTGGATGATCAGGATCAATGAATCCATCTGGCTGAGCAACATAACCTCCTCCTTCAGTGGACCATTAAGAAATGCCATTTTTACATCCATCTGATAAATTAGAAAAGACTTATGTGCAACATATGCGATGAAAACCCGGAAAGCTTCCAAGCGAGCAACTAGAGCAAATGATTCCTCGAAATCAATACCCTCTTCCTGAGCATATCCCTTAGCTACAGGTCGTGCCTTATTGCAAATTATAGTTTGATCTTCATCCTTTTTGTTCTTCTATGACCATTTTAGCTTGATTACAGTCTTGCCAAATAGTTTGTCGACGAGTTCCCAGACTTGTATGTCGGTCAAACTGATGAAGCTCTTCCTGCATTGCTTCTATCCATGCAGAATCAGCCATTGCCTCCTTAATGGTTTTTGGTTCAGCAGTACTCACAGTGAGCGTCGAACATACCACATATTCCAGAGAAACTAGTTTACAAGAGTTGCGTCTTGTTTGCACTGGCTTGGATGGATTTCTACGAACTTGAGTTAACGCGTGATCTTTTGTCCATCGGTGTTCAGATTGATAAGGTTGGTAGAATGTATGCATATTTGACGGATCAACATAGTGAGAGGATGACTCTGCTTCTTCACGTACCGGTGTACTGAAGACATTGTAAAATTCATTGTCGTCAACATATGCATTGTCTACCTTAATATTTGCTTGATTAACGGTGTTATTTTCCTCAGCAGTGACAGTTGTTGTTGGAGCATTCGTTATACGTATTGTGTCTTTTGGTGTAGAATTGTCGATGGGAGAAGAAGACTTGTTGACACTTGAACTACCTGCAGTGAAAAATGCATCGTACAAAGGGCCGAATAGAAGATCCAACTATTGTTGTGTGAGAGCAGGTGCATCTGCTGAAGGAGAAACATTTTGTAGTTGGGGGACGAGGCCAGAGTTGTCATAGTCTGATGCCTTTTTTCGTTGGAAAACGAGGCCTGAAGTGTTATTATCAACAGACGTCGCAAACTTTTCTTTGATCTCATAAAATTTGAGATGTATGGATTCAACTATTAATCGGGTTCTCTTGTTGTAAGCACGATATCCCTTAGACTAAGTGGAGTATCCCACCAAAATGCATGGATCCCCTTTTTCTTTCATCTTGTCAAGATTTTCACCATCTTTGGTTAAGTAACAGGTGCAATCAAAGATGTAAAGGTGTCCGATTGAAGGTTTTTTGTCATTGATGATGTGATATGCGGTCTTCTCATGTGACAGGATTATGATTGATCTATTTTGAGTATATCATGTGGTTGCAATAGCTTCAGCCCAAAAGAACAAAAGAAGTTTAGAAGCTGAAAGCATCGTTCGAGCAGCCTCAACCAGAGTACGGTTCCATCTTTTGACAATACCATTCTGTTTAGGTATTTGAGGAGTAGATGTTTGATGCTCAATTCCTTCTTCTTTTAAAAATGCATTGAGTATCTTGTTTAAGAATTTTGTGCCGCTGTCAGTTCGAACAAAAATTACTAGGGCATGAAGATTTCGTTGAATCATATTGAGGAAATCTTTTAAAACTTCTGGTGTCTCATCCTTGGATCTTAGAAATAGAGTCTAAGTATATCTGGAGTAGTCGTCGACAATCACAAGAATGTATTTCTTCTCATTTATGCTAGCAACCCGCATTGGACCACATAAGTCCATATGAAGCAAATTTAGTCGTCCTTTGGAACTTGGAACAACCTTTGACTTGAATTAGCTTCTTTTTGCTTTACTCACTTCACAAGAGGAACATAGTTGATCCTTGACATATTTTAGTTTTGGTAAACCAATCACGACATCCTTCTTTGAAAGCAAGTTGATGTAATCGAAGTTGAGGTGAGAAAGTCTTCGATGCCATTACCATGCTTGAGTTGGTGAGGCTTTAGCCATGAGACAATTAGAGTTAATGAAGTGATTTCTTGAAGAGAAATTTTATAGAGATCAGATCCACGATTAACAGGGAGTAAATCGATTCCCTGAAGATCTCTAACAAAACAAGTAGATTTTTGGAAAGCAACCTCTAAATCCGCATCACAAAATTGACCAACCGAGAAGAGATTGTGATTGAGGCCTTCGACGTAATAAACCCTATTGATCGTGATATATCCTTGAACCAAATTTCCATAACCAAGAATTGGAGTAAATTTATCATTGCCAAAATAAACGTTACCCAGATATTTTTCAACAAAATTGCACAGTAGGTTTAGATTGCCCGTCATGTGCTTTGTGCATCCAGAGTAAACAATGAATAGGATATGTTGAACAATCTGCAAGAGAATTAGAGGACGATGGAATATTTGACAAATTAGATCCTAAAGTATTTGTGAGTTTCAAGACATTAGTTATCCTAGATGCATCTTTTCCAAATTTTCATTCTTAACTTTAGGCACCCATTTCGTTTTGTCTTAGGAACCCATTTATATCCTGATGGGCATTGTTGTTTTATCCACCATTTCCATGCCTTACTAGTTTTCTCATACAGCATCTTATAGTAACTCTTGGATTTCTGCATAGTAGTTTCTGATGCAACTGTTTTCTTAGGGAGTGTTGCAACAGATTTGTTC
>BQNB010027305.1:1501-29970 GCA_026074375.1 Tanacetum coccineum | reverse complement strand
TGTTCTTCTTAGTACTGCCAACTAGATTCCGCATAGTTGACAGTATATCAGTGTTTCATTAAGGAATATCGATCCTACAGAAAATCTCGCCGTCGACCACCTTTTCAGACTTGAAAATCCCCATCAAAGTGAGCTCGAGAAAAAGGAAATTACGGAAACATTTCCTCTCGAGACACTTGGGATGGTTACCTTTCGTGATGATGATAATGCCCCATGGTTTGCCAATTTTGCAAATTACCATGCGGGGAATTTTATGATCAAAGGAATGTCGTCTTAGCAGAAAAGAAAGTTTTTTAAAGACGTCAAACACTACTTTTGGGACGACCCCTTTCTATTCAAGATCTGTGCTGACCAAGTGATCCGGCGGTGTGTGCACGGCAAGGAAGCTCTCGACATCCTCGAAGCTTGCCACAATGGACCCACGGGGGGACATCATGGTGCAAATCTCACTGCCAAAAAAGGTCTTTGATGCCGGTTCTTCTTTCTGCCTACAATTTACAAAGGATGCCCACAAGTTGTTAAAAACTTCGACTCGTGCAGCGCAAGGAAAAATTTCACAACGTGATGAGATGCCTCAAAATTCATCCAATTTGTGAAATCTTTGACGTTGGGGTATTGACTTCCATGGGCCAATCCCGGTCTTCAAGATGGGGAACAAAATAAATACTACGTGCAGTCAATACATTCGAAATGGGTTAAAAGCGAAAGCGCACCCCACCAAACGCGCACGATGTTTGTCAAATTTCTCAAATCCTCTTCGCCAATTCGGTGCCCTCCGTGGCAATCATAAGTGATTGCGGAACGCATTTTGCAATGCCCAATTTGCAAAGGTCCATTCTTAAATACGGAGTCACTCACTCACCCACCGCGTATCACCCACAAATAAGTGGCAAGTTTGAGGTATCGAATCGTGGTTAGAAATGAATTCTTGAAAGACCGTGGGCAAAACGTAGCCTCTTGTCGGAAACAAACGGATGACAGCTCTCTGGGCAATTCCGTACAGCTTACAAACACCCATCGGTGCACTCGTACAAGCTTGTATATGGAAAAGGCATGTCATACTACCGTTGAGTTGAGCAACAAAGGCTTACTGGGCCCTTTAAGCATAAAACTCTGATATCAAACTGCGGGGTGATCACAAGAAAGAGTTTAGCTCAACGAACTTTAATGAACTTCGTGATGCATGCATATGAAAAATTCTTTTGATTTACAAGAGAAAACAAAGAGAATCCATGACTCCAAGATCAAAATCGCGTTTTCAAACGTCGTAGGATCGAGTCCTCCTCTTTATTACTCTAGATTGAAGATTTTCTCGGCAAGCTTAAGAACACGCTGGAGTGGAAATCCATTCACTGTAACCCCAAGTTTTTCCAGTTGGCACTGGTCGAGTTATCCCAAAACTCTGGGCCAAATTTCAAGTGAATGTCATACGTTTGAAGCACTACATTGGAGGGACGTACACAATTGGTATCCCGGGATCTCCAACACTTCCCCATATGACAATAAATTCGGGACGGGGTCAAGCTAGTGACCTTAAACAAGCGCTTCATGGAGCACCCCATGCTTAACATATATGTATTATGTATATGAATAATTGTTTTTTTGTGTGAGTAGCTTACCTCTTCCATTACCCTTTTTTGTCCCGTGTTTTGTGTTTATGTACAGGATTTCTCGATTGGGAAGACTCTCCTGTGCTTCAGTTTTTCCCTTAATCACAAGAGTTTCACATCCTCACTTCATTTATGGAATACACAAATAATCCAAATCTAATCGACTAACGTTTTATCTTTTGGCACACCTAATAAACGGCTTTAGATTTACGTAGGTACCCCTTTAAAACATCGAGGACGATGTTTAGTTCTAGTATGGGGGGATCTTCGATTTGATTTTGCTTGCAGCCGTTTGTTGTCCTATCCCGTTTTTACCATCCAAAATTTATGTCAAAAGATCCGAAAAAAAGAAAAAATTTAGAAAATTTTCAAAAATAAAAAAGTTTTTTGTCCATAGTTTTTCACAATGGGTTAAATGAGTAATAAATTTTGACTCGATCGATAAAAGTCGACGGCCGTGTTGATCCCATATCTTTGTCCCCTTAACCATTTAATAAACGGACAGATTTATTAGGCTAAGCTTTCGCGATCTTTTTATTAGGGATTTTAAATTAGCGCAGTAACGAAAATTATAGTTTATTTACAAGTTATGATGCTAAACAAGGATTAATTTGAAAATCTTAACCTGACTAATAAACGTGCTTAATTATGCTTTAACTTTAAACCAGATCATTTTCTAAAAAGAAAGCTCTTCGTAAACGAAAATCTTTTTTTCCATCATAGTTCAGCTTACCTTGAGTAATTTCTAAAACGAAATTTTCTCTATTAACGGAAGAAAAATAGTTGATATATATATCTATATATATATATATATATATATATATATATATATATATATATATACAATATAAATATAAAAAATATGTGATGAAAAGTAAAAAATTTGGGCTGAATAAAGGTTTACAGCATCTTGCCAATCTCACAACCATTGTGCAGTCTCAAAAATAGCTTATAAAGTTAGCTTATAGCTTATAGCTTATTAGGGTTTCGAAAATGGCTTTTTAGGGTTTTTAAGGGTGAGTTTGGTTTAGAAAAACCAAATGTGTAGCTTTAGGGCTTATTCCTTGAGATCTTAAAAGTGTATAGGAGAATATTGAGATTAGAATAAGCTTATACTAGCTTATTAGGGTTTCACAAGGGGTTTAGGTTCCAAAAGGTGTCATTAGGTCGATGTAGGGATTAGGAGTTTTTTCAAAAGAGTTTAGCTTAATCAAATGGCTAGAACAAGGTTTATACATGATCTAAAATATGATAAGAGCTTATAGAACTAGTTATAAGACTTACTAGAGCTCGAATGGGTCGAAAATGATGAAATGGGTCAAATTGGCTTGGAGATGAATCAAGAACTCCTTTCTTCTTAACCTGGTTCAAAAGCCCTTAAACTTTACTTCTTCTCGTTCTAGGGCTTTGACTAAATCATAGGTTTTCAAGAAATGTGTTTAGTTTATTGAGAGTTATAAATGGTGTTGCAGTTTCGAGGTATATATAAGGCTCAAATAGGATTGGAGGCCAAGTTTGTGTAAGTAAGCGGCCAAAGTTACTATCAAGAAGTGACTAAGTAATCTCATGACATAAGCTTAGCAAAGTTTAGTATATGAGAAGGTTCGAAATCACCAAGGAGGTGACAAGTGGTGGTGATGTGTCGGCATGAAGGTAAATAGGAAGTTGACTAGTGTTTACTTAGAGCACAAGTAGGACACTGTGGTAGGTAACGTGGTGGATCAATGATAGAGGATGCTAGCCTTTGGAGTAGGAACTTGGTTCAAATTAATTTAAGTGGTATCGGGTTCATTAGGGTTTTGGGTTAGGGTTAGGGTTTAGGACGAGCTATGGGGTGAAATTGGAGGGAAAAATAGTTTAAATGTTGTGCTAGATGAGTTTGTAACTTGTGCTAGATAGGTTGTAAGAAATCTCTATAGAAATTGGAGGGAAAATGTGAAATTCAAATGTTGTGCTTTACCGGGTTGTACTTTAGGCTTTAGAGAGTTGTACTAGGGTTTTAGAGGGAATTATATTCAAATAGTATGCATTGGTAACTTGTATACTTGTATTGTATGTAAACATTACATATAATCGGGGTTTTGATATAAACGTTAACTTATAAATCCGTTTTATAATTTAAGTTATCAATGGTATGTTAAATAGATAACGTATGGTAAAAATGGAGTTTAAAACATATTGCTTGACATATTATAACATTTACTTGATATAAACGTTGATAGAGTTGGCATTGGTAGGTTGCGTGAGCACGTTTACTTTGGTAATGTAAGTTACGTTACATTATTGATGAAATAAAGCAAAAATCTTTCCATGAAATTGGTTGCATCTAATTTAATAGATGGAAATTACACGGAGGAAAATTGCTTCTAATTTAATAGAGTTGGTATTAAAATACATAGAGGAAAATTGTGGGTTGTTATATTTGTGGTCCTTCCCGGTGGAAAGAATCGAGCAAGGAATCGGGTAGTAATATCCTCCCATGTGGTGATGGATCCTGCTAGAAGACGTTCAAGCCAATTGCTAGCTTGATCGCGAAGGGAAAATTGAAATAAACGCAGGCGCGTTCTTTCCTTATTTTCACCGTCAAGGTCAAGTGAGTCCACTAGTTTTAGGAAATCCTTGAGGTGTTGGTTTGGATCCTCGGACCGAAGTCCGTGGAATGAGCATTCGTTTTGTACCAACCGAATGGTGTCGGATCGAAGAGGTACCATGTTTGTTGTCCTACAGGAGCTCAAACGGTAAATCAATAGCCCTCGTGGCTAGGTTTGGAGTAGTCTCCTAGAGTGCGGAATAAGATTCTTTGTCTCCCTGGTGGTTTGACCGAAAATGGGTATCCGAAAAAGATAACACAAAGAATAGATAGACTACGAGAAAGCTAATATGCAAAAATTAAAGTCTTACTTGAAAGGATTCAAGCAAGTAGAACTAAGCTAAACTATGATCAAAACCTAACTATTCCCCGGCAGCGGCGCCAAAAACTTGTTGCGGTTGTCGTAAGGGACTTCTACAAGAAGTTTTACAACTCCCTAGGCAGTGTACCTAACCGTTGTAGTGTAGCATAGGCAAGACTCGAGGGGTTGTTATCGTTCTTTAGGGAATAGGTTGGGAAGGCTTGATCATGGTCTAACAGAATTCTAAGGTTGAGAGAATATTATTTTTTGAGTTTTTATATTTTATGAAAGTAGTAAATCATATGTTTGAGAGGTTTGGTTGGTTTTAGCTAGTTAAAACCTAAAATAATAATCTAAGTTTACTGGTGAAAACAATATAATAAAAGATTGTATTTATTTAATAATGTATTACTCCCTAGATTGCTTTGTCTAGTGTTGTTTCTTTGTCACACTTGTGATGATCTATGTAATTATTTCCTAAGTCACGAACGAATTACACGAACCCGCCGTGCGTATTTTAAAAGATTCCGTTTAAGGGAACGCACAAGTAGTAGATGATGACTATTACAAGGCCCCTAAGAGTATATTAAATGTATGTGAAATATATTAAGAGTGGATCAAACCATATAAAGGGCAAGGTATGTAATGAAAACAGGTACCCGATGGTATCCTTTCTACACAATTTTGTTTTCCTAGACATATCAACAACGATACAGACAAAAGCTAGTTTTCTAAGACTTAACATGCATATTCATCACAAGAAGCAACATCACTAAGATCTACATCGATAGGTTCATACAATCATAAATGAACACAATAGAAGGTTTAGCTAAGCATGTTAAAGATAAAGCAAGAACAGATAAGAATCATACAACAAGACATATTGAATGATTAAGATAGTCTTACTTAATTCAAACATGAATTGAAGGAAGTAAAAAATGGTGATGAAAAGTGATGGTGGTGGGTTGGGGGTTTGGTGGGTTGGGGGGGAGCAATAGGGTTATTGATGCCCTAAAATCGTCCCTAACAGCTGCTAAACGAACTAGGGTTCGTCCCTTTCTTTTACTCTAAAGTTACACACTTAAAACCCTAAAAACGGATTTGTATATATAGGAAAATCGCTGTGACAGCATCGCGTTTTAATCGTGACGCCGTCATGAGTAGAATATTCTAGATATAGGGTTGGGTCATTCATTCTGACCCCGTCTTGAGATCATGTGACGCCGTCTTGGTATGAGTTGTGACGGCGTCACATGTAATCTGTGACGTCGTCTCCAGCTTCTGAGTAGAAATTCTTGAGAGATGTTGGTGTAGGTCCGTAGTCTTGTCCATTTCTTCTCCAAATAAGCCCAAGTCACGTATATTTCCTCCAAATGCCTTCCAAATGCTGAATACCTAAAAAGGAACGATTAAGTACCTATTTTGGGCATAAATGCATGATTTAGGGGGTTAAACGACCCCAAAAAAGTGTATAAAATGACACCTCATCACTTAGACTACTCATAGATGCGTATACCGTAAGTATAGATAGTGAAGAATGCGAATGCCTTAGTATAAGGAAGATTAATTACTTGCGGCAAATAGAATGATAATGTATAGACATAGAATGATTATGAGAAATGATATATGTTATTTTGCCAAAGGATAAGGATTAGGAATGCGGCTAAAAATGTGAAATACTTATCGAAAAAGTGTTTTAAGCGTAGTGGTAATAAAGCATATATGATGTGAAAGTCATACGGTGTGATTAATTAAAAATATAAATAAGTGATGTAAGGATGTGAATGAGTACCTAGAAATGCTTAAGCTAAGATAAAATGCATAGGAATTTCATTTTAAATACAAATAAATAATGAAATTATGTAGTATGAATCCTAAGTAATGTGAAGATGTTTGATTATGAAAAAGTTGCATAAAAAGAAGAAAAAAATTAATGGAAGACTATGCGCCTTATATTGTCACAAATAACAGTCCACCCTCCGACTCAAAAGGGCAGGAAATAAAACGCGTAGGACGCGAGAAGAAAGGAATCCAAGGAAGTTAGTAAACCATACATGAACTAAGGTTAGATTTGTTGGTATAATTTATAAAGGTCAGCAAGTATTTAAGTTAGTAAAGATACACTAAAATTCTACATTTCTAAATAAATTATAGTTAACTAGTGCAATGTGTTAATGAGGTGGTTAAGATTAGGCATGGTTTCGGGGTGACCTATGATGGTTAATCAAACCCTTAGACATCCATCATATGTGTGTTACATGGACTAGAGCTTTTAGCTTGGTCGCGTGTAACCGTGTTTATTTATTTTTATAGTTGCGTGATAGGAATTGGAAGCTGCGTTTTGAGCATTCAGGTGAGTTACATAGTCCCACGTTTTAAATTGTTTTTAAACTTGGGATGGAAATAATGCAAGGGTTGAAATATGTTTTGAATTCCTGTAATTATGTGTTAGTGTCAATGCATGGACTATTATGTTACTGATATGCGTTATGTGCTACATGTAATGTGATGTGATATTAATGTGTGGACTAAGTCATGGAAGGTTACTTGCGGGTATCCATGTCCTGTTTAGTGGAAGGTACTGTGGCTTAGTCAGGAGGGTTACATGCGGGTATCTATGGCCTGGGCTAGAGGGAAACCACAGGGACTTTGGTATGATCCAAGAGCGATTTAGGTCATCTGCTTGGTGTTTGAGGGATCGGATGAGTACGCCTACTCAGTGTTGGGTTTATCAGGATTAGATGGGTACGCCTACCCATATATGATTTGTATTGGTTATAATTGATGGATTGAATTACATGTTAGCTTGTAATGTTATGTTTAGCAAATAATGTGTCATGCAAAATGTATTGTTATTATAATCACAGAAATTAGATAACTCTATTTGTGGTAAATGGATTAGAAATATGTGTTTCTAAAAACCTTATGTTTTCTCACCAACCATTTGTGTTAGACGTAAAAGCATCATTTTTAGGTATTACAACAAGATGTAGGTTAAATTTAGGAAAAGTGGCTAATGGACCGTAGGCAGCTGCAAAGTTAGTTATCTAGATTTCTTTATTTGATTTTGATGATGATGTTATTTGTTTGCTTGTTAGGACCGTGTGAATGTTTGCATGTTCATGACGTTAACATGAACTGCCTTCATTTCAATGTCAGACGCCTTTTAGATTTTGTTGATGTGTTTGGGTATTTTCATGACACAGCGTGTCTATAACCTTGTATTTTTATGCATGTTTAAGTTCTCTATATATACACCAATGTGTTGTGATGATTCTCTTTCTCGTCGCGCCTCGCGTTTCTGCTTTGGCGGGGTGTGACATATATGAATTCCTAATAAAGAGATGAAGTATGATAAGTTATAATGTAGAAAATATAATGAAGTATAATGCGACGGTATGATGTGATTAAGTGCTAGACGTATAGGAGTGATAAGTAATGAATGCAATCTCGTTGATATATGAAAGAGATATATGATAAGTAAAATGGATAGACGAGTATGCTTTAAGGTAAACCAAACGAATGAATGATAACAAATGATTAGAATCATGTAAATGAATGAAAGAGATGTATGTCATGAATAAAATGAAGTAAATGAGTATATTATAAGAATAACCTATGTAAGGTTTATAAGCGAAAAGTTAAGCGAATTAAATGATGCTTTGGTATAGGAAATTTAATAAATTGTCAACTTGGGGTTGACAAGAAAATGATAAATGAAAGGTGAAAAAATATACGTATATGTAATACATGAGAATGACAAGTATCATTCGGATCTTGTGTAATATAAAGAAAGATGATAAAGTGAGCTAGAATTGCATAAGGCAATAAAAATAAAATTCAGAACTATATGATTAGAAAAGTACGTAAATAACAAAAGGAGTAAAGAATGATAAATTTAAACATAGCTTAGTTCCAGTGTGAAATGTAATGGTATCCTTTGGGATAGCCTAATGTTAAGGATGAACGTGATGGTATCATCCGGCTTGGCCAACCTTGTTAAAGTTTAAAGTGAATGTTAATGGTACTACAAGGGTACGGTTAAAGTCCCTTTAAGGGAATGCGATAATGATAGGATCCAAGGCTAAAAGAGGTAAAATGTAACGTAGGGAAAAATGAAAGAATAAGGGTTGATAAATGTAAAATATGAAAAATGTTGAAATTAAAAGTGAGTAATAGTAGTTCTAGTGTTATGTTAGAAGTGTATAAGCAGGATGGTTTACAATTTCATTATTTAAATAAATTGGGACGCCTCCTTATTTAAATAAAGAAATTGTGAATCACCGAACCATATGTTTATATTTCTTTATTGGCATTGATTGGGATGCTTCTCAATGTAAATAAAGAAGTATGGATGAGTGGGCTTATGCATTCTCGGCAATAGCAGATAGAGAACTCACGAGTTAGAAGATGAAAGTTTAAGATTAGTTAGACATCGTATGAAATAAGATAGGTGAAATAAGAATAAGAATGCGACCTTTACTAGAGACTTTAGGAGAAAGTAAGTCTTAGATGTTAGGAGTATAGGTCAAAAGATATAAGTTTGAATTTATAAAGCCAAATGTATTGAGTTTTCTCAAGTGACTTATAGTCCTTGATGTAGATTAACTAAAAAAAGAAGTAACGAAAGCAAAGCATTATAATGGAAATGATAAAAGAAAGTCACGATTCTACGGTAACATAAGAAATTATTTACTACTGTTGGACATATGATAATGGTCAAATAATACAAATTTCTTAAGTGACATGTAGTTCTTGATGAAAAATTAGAAAAGAAATGAATGTGAACATAATGATAAGGAGAAAGAATTACTAAAATGATGGAATCGGAAATGGTAAATGTCACATAATTGACGTTTGTCATTAGAAAAAGTGTAAGAGTGATAGAAATGAGTGAGAAGTAGAACGGATTAAGGGTAATATAGCAAACAATCCGTTCTACTTCTGGATAGACGAAAAAAAAAAAAAATAAGTAAAAATATATATATATAAAGCAAACTAACTACAAGAGAAACAAACTAACTAGATCTTTCTAGCCTGTTAAGGGTGGTAGCCAATCTGGATAGATCCAAACTAACTACAAGAGAAACAATGACTATGAACAATATAAACTATGCTGAAACTAACTTATATTGCTAAGAAGAACAATGAATAAATCAGAACTTTGATTACTATTAATCTGCTAGCTTACAGATTACTAACTATCAATATTTTTGAAACTTGTGTGTGAAACTTATGCCGTAGGGTTCCTTTTATACACCAAGGAAAACCCTAATGAGCTTACAAAACGCGTTAAGTGATCATGCATATCTATTCCTAATATATCTCATGCATATCACTTAAGCAGTACTAATCATTCTATACTAACAGTACTAATACAAAGCTAGCAGTACTAACTATAACTGGCAGTACTAACAATGTACTGGCAGTACTAACTATAACTATCAGCAGTACTAAGTGTAGAAGCTCTAAATCCTAACAATCCTCCCCTAAACTTGTGATTTACTATCAAAACACAAGTTTCTTCTAATGTACTCTGCTGAGGATGCTTCTAAACACTTTAGTTCCTTGGTCTGTTTGCTATATTGTAGATCTTTATCAAAAGCTCATCTGCCATCTCTGACTGTTGATCCACTCTTAGCTTGTTACATAACATTAAAGTTGCAAGTCCCTTTGTCAGTGGATAATCCTTTTCAACCACCATGAATATATCTTGTCCTTTCTCTGTATATACATGATGAACTGCACATATATCATATAACCACCATTTCAAAGGATCATGCATATATTTATGAAGTTCTAAAAGATTTTCTGCATCTGGTTCAAATAACATCTTTAGTTCAACCCACAATTCTATCTCTTTGTCTTCAGTAAGTCCTGATGAGTTGTATCTTTCTTGAACTAAGCTCTATAATTTGACTAGATCATCCCTGTCAAAATTCTTAAGCATGTCTTCAAAAACATAATATATCTCTGTGTGATTGCCTACTCTGATGATTTTCCAAAATTGCATAGTGTCTTCAAAGTAAACTTCCCATCCAATAATTGGGTATTTGGTTTGAAGAGCTTCAACATTTATTCCTTCATCTGGAACTATGATTACCATTTGATTCAGCCATTCTTGAGACAATTCATCTGTTTTTGGTTCTGCATTTGTTTGCTCTTGAACTAACTCTGAAACTTCTTCAGTTCTTTGTCTTTTAGCAGGTTCTGCTTCAACATCTTGACCTGCTCTTTTTAGTCTTTGAACTTCTTCTTCAGAATCCATAGGCACAAATGAATGAACTTGATCCCATACTTTTTCAAAGATTGGTCTTATATCATCATAGCTCATTCCTTTGAAATCTTTCATCTTGTAGCCTCCCTGATTCTTCAAGTACATAAGCATATTCTTCCTGACTTTAGCTACAGATCTAGGTCTATTTTGAAGTGCATGATACCTTATTACAGAAGGATCATTCCAATCAATAACATGAGCAGTATCAACTTCAGCTACAGCTTCTTTCTTTCCAGCTTTATCATATTCTTCTTGCAATTGTTTAGCAATTTCAGCATCTCTTGCAATCCTTTTTCTTTCTTCCTCGTCAACCTGTTCTTGTAATCTAATGGTTTCTTCATGACTAAGCCTTTCTTATTCTAGTTGATTTTTGAACTTATTTTAAACAGATTCATCTTTAATCATGATTGTTTTACCTTTATCTTTCCTCTTCTCTGCACTCCTTCTTATATATACCAAATTTGCAGCAGCAGTACTAACCTCAGGAGTTGCACTAGCAGTACTAATTGGTACACTAGCAGTATTAAGTGCAGTATCAGCAGTAGTAACCTCTTGTTCCCCTTTTTCACCACTTCCTTGATCTTCCACAAGCTCAGTAGGTTCTTCTATTAATTCAGTAGTCTCTTCCTCTTCTAGCAATACCTCAGTATCATCACTAATCTTCTCCTGAATCTCTGCATCATGTGGAGGAACCAAAGAAATGTCAGCATCCAAGTCCAATTCTTCAATCAAACTCCTCCCCTGTTTGGAAGGATCCTCAGAAACTTCCTCTTCATCAAAGAGTACCACTCTTGTCCTTCTTCCTTTACCTTTTTGATTAATTTTGTAAGAGCAGTACCATAAGTTTGTTTGGTTTGTGCCAACTCTGCCTCTAAGATTGTTACTTTATTTGACAAATTGGTACACAAAACTGTTAATTCATAAAGTGATAGACTACCCTCATTACGTCCAAGTGAGTGAACACTTTGGAGAGGTAATTCATGAGGCATAGAAGCAGCTTCCTCAGTAACAGGTGTGGTGTAGATGTTTGATGGTTGTGATGTGGATGGGGCAATGAATGGTGTATGTTGAGGTGATAATGAGGGTGAAGATGTGATTCTTGAAGGTGATGTTTCAGATGCAGTGATCATGGAAGCAAATAAAGGAATGTCTTCCCCAAAATAACCCTTTGTAACCCTCTTCATATTACTAAAGACTTTTTGTGTAAGGACAGTAGTATAGGTTCTTGTGTGGGGTTGAAGAAGTCTCCTTTGCTTGTTTAAACAGATTTGGATAAATCTAGGATACATTAAAAACTTATGAGGGTTATCCAAATTCTTTACCATGGCATCAAAGATGAATTTTGAGAAGTTAAAAGTTCTGGTTGTTGCCAGGCAGATAATAGCAGTAGCTATATTGCTACTAAACTGCTCCCAAGCAGTCTTTTTAGGACTCAAGCAGTGGAGGATTGTATGAATGAAAAACCTCCACTAAGGTGAAAAATTACCCTTTTGAAATGTAAGTTTATCAGAATCAGTTGCATACCCCATTAGAGCAAGTTGCTCAAAGATCTCTGAATTGGGTAGAGTAGTAACACCACCATTGTCCTCCAACTTTAGATGTCTTCTTAGAGAGGCTTCAGTAATAGTCTTTTCTTGTCCATAAATTGTAGCAGTTAGTTCGACCTCTCTAATAGCACTTATTCTAGCAGTAGCTGTTCTCCAAAATTGCTTAATAAAAGAAACATATATTGTTGGATTCTCTATGAGGGCATAATGGATATGACTTTCATTTAGAAAATCAATGATCTGATGAAACCCTTCACTTCCTTCAGACTTCTGCAAGTAGGCAATCATGTTATGCTTATCGCAAAATTCTAAATTTTCCAGGTGATTACTGAAAGAGAGATTAAACTCTGGGATGTGGTCGTGGATGAGAATATGAGGGTTTGGTAAAGGTGATTGAGATTTTATAGAGAGGGCTTAGGGTTTTGATTTGACCGACTTAATAAGATTGAATCTTTATAAGAAAGAAATCTTATTAGAGAAAGAAATATCACGAATTTTCCAAATCATAGACCCCTATAAGCAAGTTGTTTCAACGGCTATTTAATTAATGAAAAATTTTGTTATACTCCAAACAGTACTAACGGTCACCCACCAGTACTAATTTAGCCTAATAGTACTAAGTTTAAGCCTAGCCGTATTAACTTCATCCAGCAGTATAAAGATTTATCTGACGGTACTAACTTAATACTGGCAGTATTAAGTTTATGCCTAGTAGTATAAACACCAATGTTGTTCCAACAAGCATTTCCATCACCAATTTGAATCTCACAATCTCTCTTTCTGTTTTTATACTCACAATTATCTCTCAATTCTTTTTGCTCACTTTATTCACACAGGTTTGTACAATGTGCCATCAATTCCATTAGTTTCATACTGTCCTCCCCACAATTCATGCTTTAGGGATTAAGCATCCACTGTAAAAAAAATCCCTGTATCTTTTAAAGCAATTTGTGGATCATCCTGCACATCAAATAAGAGAAATTAGTTTCTCTTAGGGACCCAAGCCATTGCTGACTTGGGTCTGCCTAGTGGATCTTTAAAATTAACATGTTTACTGAAGTTTGATCCACTATTGTATTTGGAGACTTTGGTCCAATAGTGTCTTTTGGGTCTCCAATTACAACCTGCTAAGGCCTTAACAGCAGTTTCCCTATAGCCCCTAACAGCACTAACTGTTTTGTCCCCAACAGTATTTACTTTATTATTTGTAAACTTTACTTTTGGTGTTGTTGATTTATTAAATGGCCTTCTAATAGGTGAATGAGACTTATAAAAGTTATTTCTTTGTCTGATTTCATTCACAATGGGTCTAGCAGTATTAACTTTTCTAGCAGTACTAGTTTCTGCTGCTTGACTAAAAGGATTTTGTCTAGCAGCATTAATTGAAAAATATGCCAGTTTTAGTTAGTACTACTTTTGGAACAAACTTGTTTTGGTGATTCAATCTTTACACATTGTTCCACACTGGTCTATTCTCCATTTGACCAATAACCTTACCCTTTTAATTGTTTAATTCAACTTGTACAACATGCCTCTATTCATCTCAAGCACACTAGAAAATACTAGATAGACATGTGAGAATTCATGAGGATCCATGTTTATGTATAACCCATGAATAGAAGTTAAATAGAGAATTAGTTTCTCTTTGGGAACCAAGACATTACTGACTTGAGTTTGCCTGTTGGATCAACATAGTCAAATTGCTTACAAATATATGATCCAATGTTTTTGGAGGTATGATCAACTATATTCCTTTTTGGTCTACAAACCCAGCATGCTGAGGACTTGACAGAATTTGTACAAAACACAAGGAACTCCTAAGGCTTTGGCTAGTTGGTTTTGGCACACACAAATGACATCAAAATAGCACTACAACTTAGGTTTACTAAAGCTTATCCAAATAAGCTCTTTGAGCTTCTTTTAAAACCAACAATTTTAAGGAACACCTTAGAAAACTTGAAAAACACTTTTTGGACTTAATTTTTTTGGAAAACAGACTTAAAAGAGCTTAATGACTTAAGTCAAAGTTGGCCAAGTGACACCAACCCATAACCTTGCCATTTTGACCTATTTTGGGCTTAACCCAAACACCCCTTTATAATTTAAAACGGATTTTAAAAAACTATAAAAATGATTTAAGTCCAAAATTCTTAAGACAACTAACTAATCATGCATTATTAAACATAAAGTGCAAAGCAAAAACAAATAAGACTTTGAAAAAGAAGCTCATAAGCTAACAGTAGAAATAAGCTAACTAGACAGTTTTTAGCAACTGACATGTAAAATGATATAAGAGCAAAAAGGGCATTCATAAGCATTACTTAACACTTAATATGCACAAAAAGTTCATCAATATAGCTAAAATTAAGCAACTGCTACAGTAACTTTAAGCAAAAATTTAAAAGGGAAGTGTACTTGGCTCCTTGCTCAAAACAGGAGTGTATGAACCTAATAGTTCTAATACCTACCCATTAGCTTTATAATAAGCTAATACTAGCAACCCATGAGCCATCCAAAGTTTGTCATTCATCCTTAGCTTATTACACAGCTAACTTTTTTTTCTTCTTTGATTTTTTTCTTAAATTTTTGTATAAAGGTTTAAAAAAACAGGTTAAAGATGGCTTATATTAAGAGCTTATATGATTTTCAAAGAAGTACAAGTAACTTAGAACACAATGTGAAAGGCAAACTGAATTTTCATTAAAAAAAAGAGTACAAGTACATCAAAGTAAATTAAGTTAAAAATTAAACTGAGCTAAAAACTACACACTTAAAAACTAACTTCTATTGCCCACAATGGCTTACAAAAGTTTTATAGCAAAATAAGCTAGGGTTTGGTCTTGTCTTCTTATCTTCACTGGTGTGCTTCTTTGTAGAAACAAAACAACTCTTTGTGCTTGTTGTGTGTGTGTAAACACAAGGCAATCCTGGCCCTTCATTTATCTTGGTGCCCACTCAAAATTATCATAGCCATCGATTTGTTCTTGGCCAATAAGGTGCTTTGGGATTGCCAGCTTGGATAACAGTTATGTGGGGCGGTGGGGACTTAGGAGAGTGAAGGGTTTGGTGGACCTGGGGAGGGGCAACAGAGGTGGAAAGAGACAGGATGTGGGGTTTATGAGTTTGGCGGGAAAGGTTGTGGAAGATGTACAGTAATTCAAAACGGGGTGAGGGTTTGGGGCTTTTGACACAAATAGTCCCTCATTTGATATATGTCTGTTGCAATTTTCGTCCTTGTGTTTATAAATGTTTGGGGATTTGACATGTTTAGTCCCTCATTGTTATAAGTGTTATTTCACTCATGGTCCTTGTGAGTTATAGCTTTGTGGTTGACTGAAATTGGCCCTTGTGGTTTTTTACTTTGGGAAATGCCTGCTTGATGTCCCTCAAGCATTTTCTTCATATTCTTCATTAAATAAGTTAGGGACTTGGCATTTTGGCCCATTAGATTTTTTTTTCACTTTTTGACTTTGGAATTTGTCGGGGTTGATTTGGTTGACTTTTTTAGACTCAGGCTTTGTCTTGACTTTGTCTTTACCACGATTTTCCATTTCGTGTTCGGTTTTGTCATTTTGGCTTTATTTTTCGTCCTTTTTTGTATCCATTCTATCAAACACAATAGAAAACAAGCATATATTTGGCATTTTAAGTCCGTTTTTTGTTATTTTAACTTGTTTTTAAAGGTAAAAGGTGTGTGCACTACCTGCTGCTGCAGCCTCACCCACTGCAGATTCGCCAGGATATGTTCTTGAGTCTGATCCGGAGGAGGAGCCAAAGGAGGACGATGAGGATCTCGAGGAGGATCCAACTGACTACCCTGCTGATGGGGATGATGATGATGATGATGAGGATGAGGATGAGGACGAGGATGAGGAAGAGGAGGAGCACCCAGCTCCGGCCGACTCTGTCCCACCTGTACACCGTATGACTGCCAGGATATCTATTCGGGATGAGCCATCCATATCACTTCCTCCTAGGGAAGAGGTCGAGAGACTTCTTGCCTTAACCACCCCACCACCATCACCACTTACTTCACTATCATCTTCATTACCACAGATACCATCATCACCATTACCTATACCATCACCACCACCCAATAGCCCTACTCATATTGAGATTCCCGAGACATGAGGTCGGGGAGAGTTCAGCAGCTGGTGCTGCTAGGCAGGATAGACCTGCCATAGCGAGGGACGACCCTTATTCCATAGCGAGGGATGACCTTTATGGATTTGTCGGGAGGACCATTATGGATTATCGATATGGGTTGAATTCCCTCCTAGATGTTGCGAACGACGTCCTAATGGAGTTAGACTATGACATTACGTATACAATAGGGAAGATCTGGTAGGAGCCATCGATGAGATTGGTACCGGACCACCGTAAGAGGGGGCAATCAGAGGTACCGCTCTTGCTACCGATTGTAAGGAGAAGACTACCAGCATGTATGGTATATGGGGATGCTCAAGATGACTGGTCCCTCTACTGAGAGGCCAAGTCAACTTGGTAGGTGATAGGGATAAGGCTGTTTCATCGTCGTTTAGCAGTATGATAGAGAGAGAGGCAAATATGGCTCATGAGCTTGGGGACAATCCCATGGATGCTGAGCGACTATGCACGTTCAGAATGGTTAAGTCATTACGTACAACAGGTAGTGGCGCAGAGTGCATTGAATTCAGAGTTACAGTCAGCCAGATCACAGGAACAGAGGGTGATTACACAGTTGTTGGTCATCAGACCACAAGATGACAGTTATCATTAACTAAGACATTGAGTTGGCTGAAAGGTACTACAACACAGATGGCCAAGTTTCAGAGGCAGCATGGACCCCGCAGAAGGTCACCGTAACAGCCCTGATGCACCAGGAGAGGCTGATAGCAGTTCCTAGATTTGGTTATGTTATAGCTATGCTATGCAGCCTGTTAAGTATTATGGGTTATTCTCAGCTAACAGACTGTATAGATCTTTTGTTTGGTTAGCTACCCAGTATAGGTCTTTTGTTCAGGTATTATCTACCTTGTACAGCATACTAATGTTTCGGGCATAACCATGGCTAGATATTTTAGTTGTTATCTTTGTCTTGTAACCTAAGTGTAGTAATCATCTTGTATCTGAACCAAACATGTATGTTTTTTCCCAAGTTAATATGAAATGTGGATTACGTTATCTATGAAATAACGAATTTATTTAAATGAATGTCGATTGGTTACACCACATTAATTTCAATAACAGTTGTACAGTTTCACTATGTGATGTGATCATCTGTTTTATATATGTATATATATTAGGTCATAGTTATGATTTATGAAATCTAACGAGTATTTGTTTTCTTGTGATTTAAAGAAATGGCACAAAAGAGGAAGGGCCCACGAGGTTAAACCCAGATGCAACACCAACACCAGTCACAGACACTCATACCACTACATCTGTTACCAACGCCCAAATTCAGGCAATGATTAACGAAGGCGTTACAGCTGCACTGGCAGCACGTGATGCAACCCGAAATGGCGATGATAGCCATACTTCAGGAACGGGTGTCCAGAAGCCAGTGCAAGTTGTCATGTGAATGCACCTACCCACGACTTCTAAAATGGCCAACCTTGAACTTTAAGGCAAACCGAAGGAGTTGTTGGACTCACTCAGTGGTTTGAAAAGATGGAGTCTGTTTACAGCATAAGCAACTGTATAATAGCATGCCAGGTTCATTTTGCTACGTGTACCTGCATAGAAATCTCTTACATGGGTGGAACTCCCATGTTAAGACCGACTACTTACCTGAGCTGCCCATAGCAATGCCATGATGGACATGAAAAAGATGATGACAGACAAATAACTGCCCAAGGGGCGAAATTAACGAAACAAGAGTTCGAAATGTTGGAAAGTATGTGAAGGTAAAGGGTAACGATGTGAATTAACTTATAGCCAACTTATCCAAAAATTGGCACAAATGTTGCGATCGATGTATCCGAAAGAAATAGACCTCAAGTTGAAAATATGTCGGTGGCTTGCCGACACGATCCCATGGCAGTTGTGATGGGACTAACAAAAACTATGCAGGATTCCATTGAGTTCCAGCCACTGAACTCAATAGACAAAAAGATCCACACTTGGTCTAGAACGTCAGGCAGACAACAAGAAAGTCTATGACACTGCCAGGAACAACCAGAGATCGAGCGAACCAAACAAGAGACAAAAACAATGGAAAGAGCTTATCCCGCAGGAAATGGTGATAGAAACCTACGAGGGACCTAAACTTTGTATTCCGAAATGTAACTATCACCCATGAGGGTCTTGTGCTCCCCAAATGCAGCAAGTGCAACCGAAATTGGTCATTAAGGTTTATGACTGCAGAGTCCCCTAAATGTCAACACTTTGTGGTAATACAGAGGGCTTGTTTTGAATGTGGTGCTCAAGGGCATTTCAAGAAGGATTGCCTAAAATTGAAGAACAACAACAACCGGGGTAATCAGGCTAGAAATGCCAAGGCTCAGGCAAAGGTGTATGCCGTGGGCAATGCAGGCAAAATCCAACAACAATGTCGTCACGGGTACGTTTCTCCTAAACAACCGATAGCATCTATTTTGATTTGATACCGTGCCAGATTGGAGTTTTGTATCTACTGCATTAGCTCACCGAATGTTATCACTCCGACTGCATTAGATCATGAATATTAATGTCGAATATGCCGACGGGCGAATAGTTTTGGATTAAACACTAATATCCGGGGTGTAGTACGTTAAACATCTGTAAATCATCCTTTCACATAGACCAATTCCCGTAGACTAGGTAGTTAGAACGTATAATTGGTATGGATTGGTTGGCAAGTACCATGCCGGTTTATTGTCCTGTGGGAAAAGATCGTTCGGTATTCTCTTTTGGAGACGAAATTTTATATCGTTCGTGTGACGGAAGCAGCAATAAACACGTGACCCGAATTAAACATCCAATCTCGTGTGCCAAAGGCTCAGAATATATAACGAAGGGATAGTCACGTATTCTTAGGCAAAAATTCACCGCAACAAGACGAAGACAAGTCAAAGAGAAACCGACTTGAAGATGTGCCAGTTGTTCAAGAATTACCATAAGTCTTTTCCTGAGGACTTTGCGGCGTATACCACCCACATCGACAAGTGGAGTTTTTCGAATCGATTTTTTACCAGGTGCTACCCCTGTAGACCCGGGCACCATATAAGATTAGCACCGTCCGAGATGAAGGAACTAGCTGAGCAACGCAAGAACTTAAACGGAACAAATCTTCATAAGACTTAAGTTCCTCACCTTGGGGAGCTTCCGTTCTGTTATGTAAAGAAGAATGATGGGTCTTTCCCCGGATGAGATTCGATTACAGGGAATTGAACAAACTGCCAGTGAAGACCGCACCTACTCCTGAAGGACGATGACCTTATTCGACCAGCTGCGAAAGGTCGAGTATTTATTCAAGAGATCGATCTGAGGTCAGGGTATCACCAATTGAGGGTTTCGGAAGAAGACATTCCAAGACTGCAATCAGGCTCGATACGGTCACTATGAAATTCCAAGTCATGTTCTTTTGGTTTTGACAACGCACCTACAACCCGGCCGTGTTCCATGGACCTTATGAACCGGGTGTGTAAACCGTATCTGACAAGTTTTGTAATTGTCTTCATCGAGACATTTTGATCTACTCCCAATTAAGAAGGAACATGAAGAACACCTTAGGCAGGATCTTGAAATTGCTTAAGAAGAAGAATTGTACGCCAAGGTTCTCCAGTGTGAATTCCTGATTTCCAGGGTACCATTCTCGGTCACGTGATTTACTGACTAGGTATTCACGTTGACGCCTAGCAAGATTAAATCTACAAGATTGGCGTCCCTAAAACACCAACAGAGATTCGCCAATTTTTGGGCCTTGCCGGCTATTATAAAAGATTCATCGAAGGGTTTTCAAAGATCGCCAAGACAATGACCAAACTAACCCAGAAAGGTGTCAAGTTTGATTGGGGCGATAAACAAGAAGCAGCTTTTCAACTGTTGAAAAGCATAGCTGTGCCAGTGCACAATCCTACCTTAACTGAGGAACGGAAGATTTCATCGCATACTGCGAATAGCTTCAAAGAAGGGTTATGCCTGTGTTGATGCAAAGAGAAAAGGTGATTTCTTATGCATCACGCCAGTTAAAAATTCATGAGAAGAACTATACGACTTATGATTTGGAACTTGGAGCAGTAGTGTTCGCTCTCAAGATTTGGAGGCACTATCTGTACGGAACCAAGTGTACGGTGTTCACTGATCACAAAAGTTTACAACACATTCTTGATCAGAAGGAATTAAATATGAGGCAACGTCGCTGGTTAGAGTTGCTGAGTGATTACGATTGCGAAATTCGTTATCACCCAGGGAAGGCGAATGTTGTTGCTGATGCTCTGAGCAGGAAGGAACGAGAACCACTAAGGGTTCGGGCCTTAGTGATGCAATAGGCTTGAATCCTTCCTAAACAAAACTTTGAGAGCTCAACAGAAGCACGAAAGCCGTAAAAAACATCAAGAAGGAGGATGTTGGGGGTTATATTGGTTGAGAATTCAAAAGAACCAAGAAACTTAGAACGGAAAAGTGGAACCCACGTTCGAATGAACTCAAGTGCTTAAATGGCAGAATTTGGTTACCATGATATGTAACTTAAGGACTTTGATCATGCACGAGTCTCACAAGTCTAAATACTCATCAGTCATACCGGTGCTAGACCAGATGTACCAGATATTAAAAGAAGCTAATAATTGGGGCCCCAATAGAAAAGCTAACATTGCCACCATGTTAGCAAATGTTTGACCTGTGCTAAGGTCAAGGCCGAACATCAAAGACCATCAGGGTTATTAGTACAACCCGAGATACCTCAATGGAAGTGTGACAACATCACGATGGATTTTGTCACAAAACTTCCTAAGATCTCACAGGGTTTATGACAAACATTTGGGTGATCGTTTGACCGACTCACAAAGTCTGCCAGTTTTATGCCAATGAGGAAACGGATCCCTTGGATTAAACTGGCGAGAATGTAACCTAAAGGAGGTAAGTCACGAAGCATTGTGAATACCTGTCTCAATATCTGTGATCGTGACCCTCGAATTCTCATCAGATTTCTGGAAGTCACTTCAAAGGCTTTGGGTACAAGTTTGGATATGAGTTGCATATCATCCAGAAACCACGAGCAAAGCGAGAGAACCATCCAAACTCTGAGATATTCTACGTGCTGCGTAATCCACTTTGGAAATGGTTTAGGTTAAGCATTTGCCATTGGATCCGATGTTTTCATACAATAACAGTTATCATGCTAGCATATAAAGGCTGCACATTGAAGCACTTTATGGTCTGAAAATTGTCGTTACACCGAGTATTGGGCCGAGGTTGGACAAGATCAACTCACTGATCAGAATTAGTGCAAGAAACAACGTAGAGGATCATCCGCATTAAACAAAGGATTCAAACCCGCTCGCAGATCGACAAAGAGCTATGCTATTTAAAGCGTAAACCAATGGAGTATCAATTTGGATGATACAGTTATGCTAAAGGTTACGCCTTGAAGGGGTTCGTACGTTTGGCAAACGGGGAAGGTTAAACCCCAGATATGTCAGACCTTTCAAAGGTGTTGAAAAAAGGGGAGCCATTGCTTACAACCAGCTGAGCTTCCTCAAAAGCTGAGCAGAGTCCACAAATAACGTTTCATTTTCCAACTTGAAGAATGTTATTCGTAACATCTTTATCCGTTCCGTTGGAAGGACTCCAGTGGATGACAAGCTTCATTTGTTGAAGAGCCTATTAGAAAATCAATGGATCGCGAAGTCAAACAATAGAGGGCGAAGCCAAGTCCCAATTTTTCAAGTTCGATAGAACTCAGGCTGGTCCTTCGTTTACATGGGAACTAAAGATCAAATTCCAGAAGAAAATAATCCACACCTTCTTCACCAAGACTGCACCAATCGTCAGATGCCGTGTGATAAGACTTGGAGGAACAAGGCTCATTTAATGGTACAGACCTATAACACCTCGTGTTTTTAGGTCATGTAACTACTTTAAGTAAACCACAAAGTATTTTTAGGGTTTTACGCGTTTGCTTTTAAATCATAATCGTTAAGCTAAATCGCGTAAACTGAAAATGATCATACAATGTAAACAGGCATTAAACAATTAATATGTTTCCATCAAGCAATGTGTTATATGATTTTTAGAGGATAATTATTGATCATTATGCATTTTATTTTTATTGGTTACGTTAAGTGTTTACGTTCGCGATAAAGTACGATTAAGCCTTCCCGAAAGCACGTTAACTTTATCTTACGCTTCATCAAATACTCAAAAATTATACCCAATATTTTGAATTTATTTAAAACTACAGTATTAATCAATTATAACATATTCTTCATGAGGTGAATTCCAATCATAACTTTACAAAGTACATAGTTATCATAATTTTTCCCAAGTCCTATACTACATTATACTTCAAAAAATGCAAGAATACAATTATAAATAATGTGTCTGAAAAGCATATCGAACTTATCATATTACACAAATTTCGTGTAATATGACTAGGAAAGCAATATAGGACCAAGGAACCATCACAAATATCTTCCCAAAAGATCTAGCATACAACTTGAACCATGACTCATCTATGACTAGCCAAAACTTATCCAAAGTGAGCTTCCACTTCCTTTCCATATCCCTCCACCTTGCATACTTCCACTAGACATAAAGAAATAACAACATGATCCAGCAAGTAGTATATATATGCATGCATATGAGAGCTAGGGTGCATGCATATGTGAGCTATGGACTTATACACTTCACTTCATTACTAGAAAAATCACAAAACTCTCTCTTCTTCCTCTCTTAAACCCACGGCATCGAACACATAATACACAATCCATAGCTTGATTTTCTTTCACCATATTAGTATTTATACATCATACTTAAGGTATTTTAAGAAGAATTGAAGGGTTGGTTAAGCTTTGAAAGGGTTTTAACAAGATATTGCAAGATTAGGGTTTTTGGTTGAAATTAGGGTTTTCACCTTATATTTTCAAGCCAAGGTTGTTAATCACAAGGGTGTGATTGTTATTCTTTTCTCTACTCATCCACACAAGGTTATTTAAAAGCTTAATCATTTCATAACTAAGATTTTATGTGTTCATATGATATATTTAGCTAAATTACCATTTAGGATACTTTTGAATATGTAAAATGGATATTTACTTATGATTAATGTTTTATGAACTTATTTACATGTCACATGGATGATAATATGATGTTAAAAGGGATGTATAAGTGTTTTAACATGTTGTTTAAGTATAAACATGTATATGTACAAATTAGGGTTTCTAATGTTAACTTATGAGTTACAAGTGAAAATGGTAGTTAAACTTGTTATCTTGAACACACTTGAGTAAAGTATAATCTAATGGACCTTATATATGTAAAATAATAGATAGAAATGTTGTGAAGTAGTTATAATAAGGTGTTGAAGCTTAATGGTACAAAAAATCAAGCTTAAAACATGTCTAAATCATAAAACCTCAAACTTTCTGTTTTGGTTCGATTTTGGAAGCAGCCATATTATGTTTTATAAAGATAGTACATCTCATAAGGATTCCAAAATGATAAGAAACTCGAAAAACGGATTAATAACGAAGAAGATACACTAGTTACGAGTTTACGACGCTAAATACTTTATAAAACAAATTTTATAAAAAGTTACTATTCATGGCAGAAACTTATACTTTGTAAACATCAATAATATGATAAAACTTTCAATTACGAGAACGTGTTCGAAAGAATCGCTAAAAACGGAGCTATAACGAATAAGATACGACAAAAACGGGTTTTACGTTAATTAAAAGTATAAAAATGATTTTATAGCTGTTATGAACAGTAAAACACTATTCATCACAGAATCTCAAAAACCTAAAAATGTGATTTTATGATCACTCGTCTTAATACGAAAGCGTGGGCGTAAGAAACGCGAGAAACGGGCTTAAAACGACAAAGTTATGTCATTTTTGCTAAAGGCGTAATTATAAACGTTTTTACTTTATAATTACGATTTCACTTAAACAAATAGATGGTGATATAGCTATATAGATTATATATGTTATTAGTTATCGAAGTGCTATATTACTAGGGAATTTCATAATGAGGCTTCTTCGGATGGCGTATTGACGAGTTGTTGGATTTACGATTTAAAGTGTCCTAACTCCTCGTACGTCATGTCATGACCTCTTAAATTATGATAGCCCGAACGATAGTACGATGATAACTATATAGGATTATATACAGTTGTTGTTAGACAACGTACTTGAATACTGATTCGACCTATATTAACTAGGTTGCATTCGGGCGTTAGCGTGACGCGTTTTTACTTGGGATATTTTGTTATCAGTTTACTCACTCAAGGTGAGTTCATAGCCCCATGTTTTACAATTATTAAATTACAAGTTTTTGGGGTGAGAAACATATGCATGTTTTACAAATTGGACGCAAGTGTACATTTTATCATGATTACGTGGAAGCATCTTGATTTATACAATGCTTTGATTAGTTCCATAGGCCTTGATGAAGCAATTTCATAGGGTGAGATTGATCCATCAATGGTTCTGAAGAAGAGACATCATGATGACAAAGACAAAGATCCCTCTGCAGATTCTGAAAAGGGCAAGAAGAAAAGACGACAAAAGGATTTTGAGCCATCAAAAGACAAAGAACCAACTGACTCATCGATGAAAGCTAAAGCTCCATCTATGCCAGTTATATAATGATAAAATCTGTGATTGCTGAAGAATTTGTACAAGAGGCTTTAATGGATACTAATGCACAAGTTCTAGATGATGTGGTAAATGTTGATGAACAACACTAGCTGATGCTAATCCCAATAGCCTGATAATTCTATTGGGTTTTACACGAACTCTGTTATTGTGTGACAGTGTCTCTTGATCAGATGGTATATGGTATCCCAATGCTGAAGGATGACACCGATAACAGTACTGGTTGTAATGTAGCTGGTGAATGTGGAAAAAGACCCACTCACATTTGATGATCTAATGGGCTCTACTGTTGACTTCACAAAGTTTTCTAGAACGTCTCAAGTAAGCACAAAACACTAAAGTAGAATTGTAAGGGCCAGTCTTCTTGTTACTAAAGGAACCTGCAAAACAACATTAAATTGGATATACAGTCTGGAACAGTGTATTTGCATGCAGATCAGCCTAATTGGGTAAATCTCTAAGGGATTGATGTCCTATGACTGGAGATGCGCTACCTCGCAAGGACCTCTAGGTAACTTAAACTTTACTTGTGGATTCTTTTTCAATATGATTCTTGAATATTTGAAATATAAAAAAACCCAATGAATAAAGATGGAAATAAGTTGTATCATTAACAAAAGACAAAGTTGCGAGGTTAATTGGAGGTATTGAAGAAATGATTCCAAGGATATGAGCTCCAATCAAAGAGGCTTATGACAAAGAAAGCTACATTGGGGAATCTTCATTGGTGGACCCAAATGCCAATTAATTCTAATAGATTAAGAAAATGTCGGCCACATTATATCATGAAGTCTAAAAAAATATTTTTTTAAAAAAAAATTTTTTTTATCAGGATGAAGATCCTTAGTGTCATCAGGATAACGGTAGATAAACAGTTTGGGTATGGTTATCTGAAAGTGATCCTCGTAAGAAGAGTAGATCAGGATGAGTATGCATTCAAAGAAGCAGATTTTTCAAGACTGTATTTGAACGACATAGAAGATATGTTCCTACTCTATGTTCAAAACAAGCTTCACAACCTGACAGGCGATGAGATAGTTGTTACTCCTTAGCTCTAGGGGTGGAGATGTGTATCCTTGCCAAGCCTATGATACAAAGCTAATCACGACCGAGCAAATGAGCATACTACATAAATGTTACACCCTAGATTAGTTAAGTAATCTGAGTGTTTTCATTCCCGTATTTTGTAAGGTGCTTGGTTTTGTACAGGTGGTTAGAACAAAAAAATGCTTAACGGAAAAATCCTTAACCTCGGTTGGGATACATTTTCAAAACCTTTCTAAAGTCTACTTGAGGACAAGTATGATTCAAGTGGGGGGATATTTGATATCATCAAATAACGTCACATTTTACCATCATTTATCCCATACATTTTACCTACTTTTATATAATTATTGCAGGATATTGGTACTTAATTGCTTAAAGTTTATTATTGCAGTAATTATGGAGTAACTTGTGAAGAAAAAGCTAAAAGGCGCAATTCTGGAACTAAAACAAAGACATTTAAAGAAAATTGTTATCTTCTACCATACGCCGTATCCAGCAAAGAAGATACGACGTATCAGCGCCAGCTCACCACAAGAATACGCGTAATGATCAATTCCTAATCTGGCGTATCACTGCTCACCTATACGCTGTATGCCCAGTTGGTCATCAGTCAAGGATACGAAGTTAATGTGATTGATGGCAATTAATCTTGATTGATTTAATCTTATCGCGAACTCTAAGGAAATTAACCCCATACTCCGTATGCACCTTATTACATATGGTGTATCCAATCTATTTTCAAACACTATAAATACGAGACTAAAAAACGAGGTTCGGTGTTCAAAAATTACATTCTCTATACCATACACTCTGAAGTCGAATTTTCCAAGATATTAGAAGAAGCCAAGGTCAAGCACCAACCATAATTCCATAGAAGACATTGATTGTGGGCTAATACCCTCGGGTATTAGCCATATTAATGAAGATTATAATGTTTGGTTTGTTTTAATCCGGCTTGCTTAATTTATTGTTGTTGTTTAATTATGTTTATCGCCTTATATTTGTTTATGTGCTTGTACATGCGACCTATCATTCAACTGGGTCTAGTGAGACTTAACCAGTGATCTAGATGCCGGGATAGCTCTCCATATTGTGTTTTGTATGCCCGGATCAATAGGATCACAAATGACACCATGTCCTTACCCTTTGATTATGAGCTTAGTTGGACAGGCAGGTGACCCAATAATCGTTTAACCAATATTGTTCTTTATTAATTGGTAATTGATTTAGGTGGTGGACAACCGATGTATAAGACAACATCAAGCAATAAGTAGGTAAAGTCTCGATGGGCTAGGGTATTAACAGGATCACCACTACTTTACTTCCCTAGGATATATTATAATTGGACTAATGGATGCTTTATGTGGATGTGTTAATCGTGACAAGATTGTTCGTATCTTGGTCTTAGGATGAAGAACCGCATAAGTCTTAAGAATGATATGCCGCCTCAAGATAATTATCCATTGCACTAAACAAGCAAATCAACATTTAATCGGATTTAACATGGTTAATACAGTTTTCTATTATTTGGCTTGTGCCACTTCTTTATCTTGTGATTATTTTCTTTAGTGTTTATTGTGTTTAGAATTAACTTTTGTCACCACTAAACCTGTGCCAGTCTCTTATGCTGAAAACCCCCCTTTTACCTTTAGTAAATATGTATAGCATAGGTTTAACTAGTAATTAGACTAATTTAGATAGATTAAAATACTGATAGAATATTAGGTTAACTCTCGCTCTTAGTGTTCGACACCCTACTTACCACGAAGCTACATCTTGACCGGGTACACTGCCCGTTAAAGTGTTGTCTTTAGGTTTGTCGGCTAAATATAAATGTAAAACTTGATAATCACTAAATATACACCACATGACGACACATCAGGTTTTTGGCGCCGTTGCCGGGGAGTGAAGTTGTTTAATTCTTATTTATTAGTTTTTAGTTTAGTTTAAATTGCATATTTGTGTGTGTTTAATTTCCTGCATTGTATATTTTGCATATTGTATATTTGTGTGCATTGTTACAGCCTGCTGTAACATTCTGAGTCGAATACTCAATACGGCGTATTCATATTCTTGGATACGGCGTATAAAATTTTTCTAAACCAATACAGCGTATTCGACTTTATCTTCAATACGGTGTATTCAGTTTACTGAATACGGCGTATTAAGCTATTTGACAGTTTTCTTTCCTAGATAATTTATTACAGGTATAATGGACGACCTCAAAATACCCAAAAAAATGAAAAAATTAAAAATTTTTCAAAAATATAATAAGTGTTTTGTCGCAGTTTTGCTTTTCTTTTGGGTAGAAT
>BQNB010027304.1:34496-57764 GCA_026074375.1 Tanacetum coccineum | reverse complement strand
TGTAGTTGACAAAGTTGTTAAGCCCCACGAGCTTAACAACTTTGCTTTACAAAGTTTTCGAAAAAAAAAAGGAGACAAGGGGTGACCCGGGTGAGCAAGACTCGAACCCGGGTCTCGACCCTCGTACACCTTTCTTTTACACACACACACCGCTGCGCCCTTGGGACTTTTCTGTTATAGTCTCAAGGGCTTAGCATTTTATATACGTTTTGGGCTTTTAAGCCATTAAGCTGTTAACAGCTTATTGAGGGCTTATTTATAAGCCAACTTTGTGTTTCTTATTTTTCGTAGGTTTGTTAAAAAGTCTAGTATTTTTAGTAAAAATTTCAGAATTTTTCGAAGTAGTTTAGTATTTTTTACAATTTAATTTAGTTAAAAGTTTTAAAAATTCATAAAAAATACAAAAATTATCAAAAAAATATTTTTCTTTTTTAGAAAATTTTATTTTGTCATCTAGTTTGTAGGAAAAATTTAAAAATTTTCGTAGGGTCATTTTTACAACTTTTCATTTTTTTAAAGAGCGGTCCGGGTGCGGTTTTTTGTGTTGACTCGTTTTTGGGTCAAACGAACTCCGTTTTCGGTCTAGTCTTTTTCATTCTTCGTTATTTGTCCCGTAGAGTAGTTTAGAAGTGAAAATTTCTTCGTAGGGTTAATTTTAAAGATTTTAGGTTTTCCCCCTTTGTTCGGGATTCGTGCTCCCGTTTTTCAGCTTAATTTCGTAATTTTTAGGATTTTCTTAAACGTTTTTGTTTGTTATTGTCTAATTTGACTTTTCCACACTCTCAAATCAATTCTCTCCTTCAAACTCAAATCTTCCGACTGTATCGATTTTCCAGCACAGCCTCGTTGGGGATAAACGACCCGGGAATAATTCTATACTACTTCTCGGTTTTATTGATCTTGTTGATTTTTAGACTTATATATATTTTATATTTTATCATATATTATATATTTAGTATAAAATTCGACGATCAGTAACAATTTTGAGGATGGACTAGGGTTTATATAAGATCTGTAAAATTAGGGTTTTGATCTTTAAAAATTGTTTTTGGGATGATTAGTTGTGTTAAGCATGTGTAATTAGGGTTTGTAAATTCGGAAATTAAAAGCGGGGGGCCCCCCCCCCCCCCCCCCCCCCCCCCCCCCCCCCCCAGGGGGGGGGGGGTTCGGGGGGGCGCGGTGGGATGGCTAGTTTCGAAAGACCATCTTGTACAAATCATAACATGGTCATAAAAATAGCAATTATCAATTTTCTTGAGCCTAAAATTAAATTCAGAGAGTCTAGTTTCCAAAAAGTCCATCCCCGAAAGGTTTTGAGATAGCGAAGTTAGTCAAATAATTTTCGCAAGAAAAGTTGTCAAAACAATAAATCCGGGTCAGAATTGGGTCTGATTTCGGGGAGTAAAACCCCTACTTAAAATTCAAATAAGGGTTAGCCAAAAATTAGAGGTCATATTTTAGGTGTCTATTAACTCCAGTTCGAAGGGCTAACTTTAAAATATTTTCTAAGTATTTTTAGAAAAATCAAACTTTTTGGTGTGCATTAAGATCCGAATCTGAGTACTTTGTAATGATGAATTTTTATAAAATAGTTCCACTTAGTATTATTTATTCTAAAAAATCACAGTAGCTCACAACTCATTGGGGAGCTATGGGATGTAAGTAGAACCCTCAACTAGGTGTTTTAGTATTTTATTTGTGGTCATAAAGTGACTACAAATTTCTGCCGGAAACTAAAAAATTGGAAGTTAATGGTTAAGGTTATATAGGGTATGAAAATGATATGAGAGATGTATCTAAAGGATTATAAACTTAGTATGAGGTTTAGAAGTCCATCATATGGTTGTTACATTGGTTGGGGCATTTAGCCTAACCGAGTGTAACTTGTGTTTTTGTTGTGTTTAGATTGTGTGCGAGATTTTGTCAAGTAGCGGAGCATCAGGTGAGTTTCATAGTCCCATTTTACTATGTTTTCTTGGGATGGAAATGATGCAAAGTATGTTTTGAAATGTTTCAATTGCTGTGATTATGTGGTTTAAATGACGCATGGACTTTTATGAAGCTATTATATGTTATGTGCTAAATGTTATGGTTTGGATCGGGGGTAACGTTCCTACCCAATGTTATGGTTTGGATCGGGGGTAACATTCCTACCCAATGTTATGGTTTGGATCGGGGGTAACGTTCCTACCTAATGTTATGGACTTTGGCTTCGGGTGATGATTCTACCCTTAGCTTTTGTTAGCCCTAAAATATGGTGACTAATCCGGAATTACATTTATCATTTATAGTCGGGTCAGGTTAGTTTAGCTAGTCGATATCGGGACTATAAATACTCCCTCCATACTTCCATGGAGGGGTAGGAGTTCACATTGTAAAGTGTGAGTGTGTGTGTGGTTCCTTTTTCTCTATTAAACCACACACATACAAACACACTCCTTCTTCCTCTTTTTTCTTCTTCTTCTCTTTTCTCTCTTTTTCTCTCTAATAATATGGCTCAATTTCTTTTCCATTTTACCAAGCCTCCGGATCATTGTTCAAAGGGTGAATCGTGTTAACAATTGGCACCAGAGCATAGGGGGAATCCGTGTTGTTTATCTACTGATTATTGTGGTTAAACAAGATCAAATTCGTGGTCAAAAAGAAGTCAATAAAAAAAATCAAACCCGAATTTTTGTGCTTAGATGTGTGAATGTTTATGTTATTAAGCAAGATCTAGGCATAAGGTAGCTAATTGTGCAAGAGAAATCAAGTTAAAAGGTCAAAAAGGGCGATTTTAGGTGGAAAAACTCGTATATTTCGTCGTTGCGTTTTGACTTTCTGGCAAAATTCATGTTGCGTTTTGATTTCTTCTTGTTGCGTTTTGACTTCCTTCTTGTTGCGTTTTGACTCATTGCGTTTTGACTCACTGCGTTTTGACTCATTGCGTTTTGACATTGGTTGCGTTTTGACTCACTGCGTTTTGACTCATTGCGTTTTGACTCATTGCGTTTTGACTCATTGCGTTTTGACTCATTGCGTTTTGACTCATTGCGTTTTGACTCATTGCGTTTTGACATTGGTTGCGTTTTGACTCATTGCGTTTTGACATTGGTTGCGTTTTGACATTGGTTGCGTTTTGGTTCACTGCGTTTTGATTACAGGTTGCGTTTTGAAGACATCATTGCGTTTTGACTAAACGTTACTCTGCCCAATTTTTTATTCATTGCGTTTTGATCAAGATAGTTGCGTTTTGATTAGAGGTTTCATTGCGTTTTGACTAAAGTCATTTGCGTTTCTGTGACCATGGCAAACCATGTTTTGAACCCTAATTTCCCGAAAAAAATTTTCGTACCTTACCGCGAATTTGGGAATTTTATAATCAAAACAAGAAACAACAAACAAAACACCAAATCAAGAAAGACCCAAGATCATACATCACAATCAACCATAAAAAAACACCACACAAACAACAACACTTTATCCCAAAAACGATCCTGAAAGTTTCACTTAAAATGACAAATATGGCTTTTTTTTAAGGGGGGGGAGATTCGGATACGATGACATTGTGATCTCGTGTTGATTTGGTATTCTTTATTTGCAATTGATAGTTGGGATTTCACAAAGGCGTCACTTATTTCATCATCGAGGACTTTCTTCTATTTTCTGTCGGCGATTGTATGACGTGCTTGAACGTATACAATTATGCTTAAGACTTGGATTATCTAGTTTCCAGAGGTCAAGGGTGGTTGGATGATGGACCTGGACAAAACTATCACTTAAAGGAGTTACGTTGTAGTACTCAGTGTCACACGCAGATGTCGATGTGGATAATTTCAAGAGGTGTTGTACTTCTTATACTTTTGATGGAGTATAAGGTACTTAGAGATTTTCTTCTGCACCGTTCTTCAATCAACAATAGTGCAAGATTAAGTAACAAATTTGGGGGATTTTACTTCAGTTTCAAGTTTGATATATCGGGTTTACTTCACCATGTGATCACGACAATAGCCTACAGAATACGAGGTTGGTAAGTTAGCCAGAGAGTTTAAAGGTTGAGATGTAATCAGCACTTCTCACGGGTATTTTTGTGCTATTCCAAGACAAAGATACTTCACAGTCTAAGCAAAATCTTCAAAGTTCTTCGATGACATTCATTCACAAGACCTTGATTATACCAAGTGTTCTTGATTCTTGCTTCATCTCCTCTACGGTTTCTGAAGTCAAGAGGGTAATGATTCTTTTGTATATCAAGATTTGTGCTTATGACAAGAACTTCTCGAGTATATGAACGTACACGACAATGATGCTTCCGAGAGTTCGCAACCATCATGGGGGAAAATGTGTACATCTGGGATTTAATTGACCTTGATGTTACCATGTCAACTTCCAGGGGGAAGTTTGTTAGCCCTAAAATGTTTAGTATGGTTTATGAAGTATTATGCAAACGTGAGAAGAACAGTTGCTGATTTCTCGCATGCACCCCTGAACGAATATTCACCAAGCCCTGATGACAAGAAGCAGTGGTCGTTGGTGTGGTTTGACTTCTACAAAATTCCGCTGTGCACTTTGATGACAAGTAGAAGATTGTTCAAGCTACATCAATGTTTCAGAATCTGCTTAAGATAGGGATGTTGGTTTGGGGGGAAGCTGATTCAGAAACTTCGCCAAAAAGGAGTCTATGAAGAAAGCTTTTCAAGACATGCTGCATGGATTGGGGGGAAGTTAATCCAGTTCATGCATACTACAATGGTTCCTGTACAAGTAAAGACAATGAAGATCCAAGCTGGAATACAAGTTTCAAGACCAAGAGAACTCACAAGACAACTTCAGCTTTGGAAGTGCTTTGGAAGACTTTATTTCTGTTGTATTTGTACCTGATAGGAACATTGTAAGTAATTCCGTATGTCCGCATATTGGGGGAAGATTGTTAGCCCTAAAATATGGTGACTAATCCGGAATTACATTTATCATTTATAGTCGGGTCGGGTTAGTTTAGCTAGTCGATATCGGGACTATAAATACTCCCTCCATACTTCCATGGAGGGGTAGGAGTTCACATTGTAAAGTGTGAGTGTGTGTGTGGTTCCTTTTTCTCTATTAAACCACACACATACACAAACACTCCTTCTTCTTCTTTTTTCTATCTCTTCTCTTTTCTCTCTTTTCTCTCTAATAAACATGTCTCAATTTCTTTTCCATTTTACCAAGCCTCCGGATCATTGTTCAAAGGGTGAATCTATACTAACAGTATAGTTAGATTCTTTAGATTGCTCATCATCTACTTGTGGTATTGGAAGAGTGTTTCTATTCTTTCTTTCTAGGAAGTGCGTGTATTTTACAATGCAGTGGAAGTTTGTTTTTATTTCAAAGTAATACAATACTACTTATTAAACACATGAAGTTTTTTATTAAAGGAAAGTAAAGTAAATATTTTCCTCTCAAAATTGGGAGAAATACTTTACTTTAAAAAGCAACAAAATCACACTAACTTTTATTCCATTTTTTTTTCTTTTCCTCCTTAATTACTACTCGAGAACGCAACGTCATGTGCTTCCTTTTCATTTTCTTTCTGATGCGTATTTTATTTTAAAATATATTTTTACCAAGTTTTAAATTTATAAAACTCGATCTACCTGACAACGCACTAACTGCATGCACTAAAGCTAGTACTAATTTTTCCATTGACGTGTAATATTTATGGACCTTGTAGGGCGCGGCTAACAAAGTAGACTGGCATTTGCTTTGCCTCTCTTTTTGTCATTAAAACTGCACTTACGGCTTCTCGCGCAGCCGCAAGGTACACAATCAGCTCTTCTTTCTCCATTGGTGCGGTTAGTGTTGGCAGTTTTGCTATTAGCTTCTTCATTTGTTTGAATGCAACTTCAACTTCCACAGTCCATTAGGGAGCCATTTTTTCGCCCATAGAAGAGAGAATTTTAGGTTTCTTTTATGTGTTTGTGTTAAGAACATATAAGGTTGAATGGTGTACACATCTTACAACTTCTATTAGTGCTTTTAACATTTTTAACTAAGTGTTAACTTGACTCTTGGCTGGACGAGTACGAACAAACTTAGTTACAGGTTTAGACTAGTTACAATTATAACTAGCAACTTCATTAGCTGGTAACCAATAAACCTGTTCTCTAGACAACTGCTTTTGAGGCACAAAAGTATCATACAGACTATTTAACTTAGCATAATTTATAGGCATAGATGACACTTTGCACAACGGGTCTTTCATCCTTTCTAACATCTTAGTTCTACTAATTTCAGCTTGAACTAAGGTCTCTTCACTATCATATACCCTAAGGGGGTATGTACAGGATCTACAATTACGTCACCAAGATACAGGGTTGGGCGACACAGCTGAGCTGATTTGAGATACATTGGATTACGATGACCAAGAGCAGATTTATGTAAGTCCTTTGTGAAAAAATAATTAGACGTTTAGATAACATAGGAACAGTTTGTACAGGTTGACCATACGATTGCAAAAGTTCCGTGACAACCTTGTTAGTATTTCTCAACCAAACTAATTCCTCTAGATAACTTTCCTCAAGAGCATTTTTATTTGCTTTCAACTTTTCACTTTCTATTTTCAAAGACTTGTTTGACTCGGCATGTTGTAAAAGTTGTTGTTTTAAAGACACAAGTTAATCTTCAAGGTCAGCATTTCGTTTGTTACGTTCAAAAACCAGTTGTTTTAAATCTTTTTTAACCTTACTTTGTTCTAGATTTTGAACCTGTGTTTTGTATATCTCAAGCTCAGCTTTTAAGGAATCATTAGCAAAGCTTTGTTCCTCATTAGTTTTAATGTAGCCCTCAAGTTGTGACCTTAAGTCATCTAGAATAGTAATCACAGATATTTCACCAAGTATGACAGAAGATACATCAGTTGGAACACTTTCAAATTCGTTGTTTAATTGGTAATGATGATATGGAATGGTGTTATCATGCTCATTGATAACCGAATCAACATCAGAGTCTAGTTGTTCTCCTCTGTGTATCTCTTGTGATACCTGAAGATTCATATTATCAAAGAAGTGATTATCATAAGTGTGTACCTCTGAATGAAAGTCAGTATCATTACTGGTGCCATGTCCAGTAGATGGACCTGTCTGCATCAGATTGGCCATGAATGTTGCAGCTGCATGAGGTGCTTCATTGACATCAGAATCGTATGCATCTTCATGGCTTACTTCAAATGCCATAGTGGTAGTGATGGCTAATGGTCTAGCATAAGGTGTTGTACACTCCATGTTTGCCAGAAAAGCTTCAACCTCTGCATCTAAAATAGCGCTTTTTTCTTTAGCTTCCATAAGCAATGCCTTATCTTTAAACCATTATGAGTCCTTTGCTCGTTTCTTCTCCTTGCATTCCCTTGCCATAAGTCCTTGACCACGAAAGTTGTAACATGTCACCACCTTTCTTTGAGATGCAGTGGCAGCATGTTTTCCTTTATTACCCAGAGCTCGTCGTTGAACACTTTCTGTTATAATCTGACCAGCTTGAATCATAGCGTGGGTTATTGGATTAGTAGAGGTTCTGAGCTGGTTATTGGTAGGAGGAAACTGTTTCTGAAACCCACTAAGTGAGTTCACAATCTGGTTCATCGTTTGGTTCATCGTTGCCAGCATGGCATCATTGGTTGACTGAGGAGCTTGTTGTGGAGCAGGTGCATACTAAGGTGGTGGAGGAACATATTGTGAAAGTGAAGAGGTTGATTATGTTGCCTTAGCCATGTAAGCAAGTGGATCAGCATTCCTACAAGTTTGGTTCATCTTGCTAAGAGTCTTCAAGGCATGTTGTTCATAGCTCTTCAAGTGAGTGTATAGATCAACATAGCTCACAGTTGATATGTCCTTGCTGTTCTTCACAATAGTAACATACTTGCCCCAATATGAAGGTAAGTTATTGACAAACTTGGTATTCCTCTAATGAACTGGGATTTCCATTTTAGTGATCTTCATGTCATTAATCAGCTTGTGGAATCGAACAAAGTAGTTGTGAATTGATTCATTTCCATTAGCCCGAAACCTTTCATATTGATCAAACAAGGTATCTTTCTTTTGTTGTTCTGTGAGACCAGATCCTTGCATGAGTAGCTCCACATTCTCCTAAATCTCTTTTGTTGTCTCGGTTTGGTTGAGTGTGTTAAAGATGTGTCTTGGGAGCCCTTGACTAATAATGTTTGTAGCTTGAATGTCAGCACGCTCTTTGTTGTTCTCAGCCTCTGTGAACTCTTCATCAGTCTTTTCTCTTGTTACCTGAGTTTGTTGTTCACCTTCTCCGGTAGTGACTGTGATCATTGGATGTGGACTAGGTCCATTTTTAATGGATTTCCAGATAAGCTTTCCAAGAGGTTTACCACGAATGTACCTCTCTATACGTATCTTCCAAGACTCAAAGTCACTTTCCTCCAACATAGGAGGACGGTTATCCGTACCAGCTGCATTTGATTCTTTATCAGTTGTTGCCATCTTGTTTAAAGTGAAATGAATGAACGGATCTTGAGTGGTTGTTTGTGTTTGATTGAAATCAATTACTGTTCACGGGATTTTACAAATCTTTGATTAAAACCGAGAAAAGAATCGTATCTTTCGCGGGATTTTACAAAATCAAGAAGAAACCGTAAAACAACAATTGATTGATGTTGAAATATTCCAAAGATTTTCTCACGTAGAAGGAAAGAAGAACAAGAATATAATTTCCAAATTTAGAAGATTATATACCTTGAATTTAGAAACCAAATATTTGCTTCCCAAAATTAATCGCCAAAGATAAAATCAAATCCCTTGATTTTAGGAAACAAGTATTCACTTCCCAAAAATACAGATCTCCTCCCTTTTTTTCTGAAAAATCAACCGAATTTTTTGTGTAAAAAAAATAAGCCGAAATTTTTTTTAAAAAAAATCAGCCGACTAGTTTGTGTAAAAAAGTAAGCCGAAATTTTTTTTTCTTTTAAAAACCGAAATTATTTTATGTCGAACAGTAACAAAAGGGTAGATCCCTTTTTGTCTTCTTTATGTCACTTAGTACAAAAAAACACTGAATCTTTAATACATCAAAAAGCCGAATACTTTTTGATAAAAAATTGAACGGAAAGTTTGTAGTTAAAAAATCAGCCGAATGCCAATTGTATTAAAAAATTAAACCGAACCCTATTTTTTTAATTAAAAAACAGTCGAACAAATTTTTTAATTAAAAATCATTCAAACACTTTTTTAATAAGAATCAGCCGAAAACATTTTGATAAATAAATTAGGCCAAAAGTTTGAAACCCGAAAAAAAATTGAGATCTGATAGATGGATTAAAGCTCGTTCGGTTTATTTTTTCAAACACACAAGATCAAAACACGCACCACTTAGGCTCTTGATACCAATTGATGGTTCCAATAATTATTCATCTCACAAGAAAAATTGAGGTTTAAAGATCAAGAGAAAAACTGGAAGGAAAAATAATAATAAAGGATGATTAAACTTACAAGAGATATGAATTTTGTGTTTACAGAGATCATCACATACCCTAAACCTTGACATGTAAAGGGTATTTATAACCCTCAAAGGGGCCGGCCATATGAGCCTTTGGATGGGCTTTTTGGGCTTTTTTTTGTCAGCCCAATTACATTAAACATCATTAATTAACGAGCTAGTAAATGCTAAATAACTACTAGTGACCGAGACTTCTTTGTTTCTAACAATTACATCCTAATTGATTATTAATGATCATCTTAACATGTTTACTGAATTTTAATAAAACCCTAATTCCACCAATTAATGTTACTAATATAAGAAGAATTAAACAAGAATGTAATTGAAGATCATACCTAAAACCTTTAATCGATTACACTTAAATCAACACACTTGATTCTTGATTAAAAAAAATATTTTTTTTCTCTTCTTAGGGGTTTCAGTCGAGCAAAAGGAACAAGGGGAAGGGACCAAATTTTGTATTTATAGGCTAAACATAATTTTCTAATCCTTATCTAATATTAATTTGTTTTATACTTAAACTCTTTTTTCCCTTTTTTCTTCTTAAAGACCGGTATATATATATATATATATATATATATATATATATATATTATTTTTATTTTTAATTATTATTAAATGTATATTTACCCTTATTTTATTATTTTTATAAAAACTCTTTATTAATTTAGTAGACCTTTTAAATAAAAACTAGTTATAAACTTACTATTTATAAATTTCATTTCATAAATTACTCCTAAATTAGAAAGACCTACGCTTAATTAACTTAAATACTAGACTTAATTCATTCTTAAGAATACACTACATTCTCTTTACGCTCATACTATAATTATTCACCAAATAACACAGTAACGCATACAATCATGCTATTATTTCCATAGTCACAAAATGTGAACGAAATAAAATAGCAACTAAACCCACAACTCAATCACAAATAGATGAACACGCATCACGGATTGACATCAAATACGCATTTAAGATCACATTAGCTCACAATTATAACACATATAAATACTTAGTCAACTCTAAAGGTTTGACTAACATGCTCAAGTCACGGTTGTCACACATAAATCATGCAAATATGCCTAGATTATGTGCTTAATCATTTGTTTTCAGAGTTTTAGCACTTGGATGGCATTTGAAGGAAATACATGTGACTTGGGATCATTTGGAGAAGAAACAGACAAGACTACGACTCTAGACCAAGTATCTTGAAGAACCACGCATACAGAGCGTGGAGACAGCGTCACAAGTATAAAGCGACAACGTCGTGATTTGCAAAGTGACGGCGTCAGAACGTAGCCGCCTTAAAGAGGATCTAGAATCTAGAATCATCGACATGGCGACGGCGTCATGGCTTCAAAGCGACGCCGTCGCGTCGCTTTTCATATAAATACAAAACTGATTTTAAGGTTTTAAGTGTGTAACTTTGTATAACTTTTGGGAGACGAACCCTAGTTATTCCAGTAGCCTTTAAGCCGTATTTAGGGCCTCAAAACCCTATTGTAACTAACCTTAATCCATGTTTTAATCAAGTAAGATTGTTTATTTTTAATCATTCAGTATGTCTATGTGTTGTTTGATTGATTTATGTTCTTGCTTTTCTTATAACATGCTAGGCTAAACCCTCCTCTATATTTACTTATGATTGTATGAAACTTAGATTGTAGATCCTTTTAATGTTGCTTCTTGTGATGGATGTGCGCGTTAGGCTTTAGAAAACTAGCCATAAGATATTAAATTGGCATAGACGTCTAGGGAAACGCAAGTGTGTAGAAAGGATACCATCTGGTAACAGTCTTCATACTACCTTACCCCCAATATGGTTGATCTCTCTTAAGATATTTTAAGTGAATTTGATATATTCTTAGGAGCCTTGTAATAGTCTTTATACTACCTTACTTGTGCGTTGCCTTAACGGAATATAAAATAGACGGCGGGTTCGTGTATTTCGTTCATGAATTAGAAAATACTTACACAGATCATCACGAGTGTGACAAAGCAACAGGATTGGGAGAAGCAATCTAAGGAGTAACACATGATTAAGTAAATACATCTTTTTATCATAAAGTTATCACCAGTAGATTAGATTATATTTAGTTTAATTAGCTAAACAAACCAACCTCTCAAACCATGATATTTACCTGCTTTCATAAAAATATAAAAGTACAAAAAGAATCTTCTCTCAACCCTGTAGACCTCTGTTAGATCTTGATCGAGCCTTCCCAGCCTATTCCCCTAGAGAACGATGACAACCCCCGAGTCTTGCCTATACTACACTACAACAATTAGGTACACTGCCTAGGGAGTTGTAAAACTTCGTGTAGAAGTCTTTACGACAACCGCATATCAGATAGTTATGATGAGAGTGATGTACTGGATGAATTGATGAAGCTACAAGTCAATTCAAAGGAATCTACTACAAACTTGAAAGGGTTGCTTGAAGAGAGGTCAAGGATAAATGATGAAGTCAAGGGATCAATGAACATGCATAACTCGACGATTCTTGAAGATGTTATACCCTCGAAGAAAAAAGACCTAGGGAGTTTTACTATACCTTGCATTATTAATAATGGTATAGGTCGAAAGACCCATTGTGTACTATATAGTTTTAAATATTTGTCTACGATCTTTATCATTTGGTTGGAGAAATCCGCTTATGTTAATTGGTAAGCAAAATAGATTTGATATAATAATAACTTAATTATTTGCGTGACACACTTGATTGAGTTAAACTAATACAAGTCTTAAGTTAAAACAATCTATTTGTGAAAACGTGTTTTGACGAGAAAACATTTTTATAAGTTAAGAAATTAAATCAAAGATCATAATTTTACCATTGTTGCTGAATTATATGAAGTTATCCGAGTAGTCATATCTCTTTATCATTGAATTAATCTACTTTTAGTTACTTGTTATTTTACTCGAAAAAGTTATTAAAATTTGTCAAAACTCTTATGATTATACGAACATAACCAAATCTCTGTGGACGACCTGGTCTTACCTGAAATATTATACTACATATGTAGATTATACTTTACGCGTGTGTTTCCGTCTATTAACTAGTAATTATAGTCTTATAAATTTAAAGCTTTTGAAACACATCAAAGTTTTTGGCGCTGGTGCTGGGGATTTTAAACTGTTCTATAATTAATCCTTGGTAATTGAAACACATTAATCGCTTTTTCCTCCAAAAAATACATTCTGCTCGCTTTCTGTGACTTTCGTTGCAGAAAGTGCACTGCACTTTCTCCAGTCAAAACGTTTTTTCCTAAAACGTTACTCAAAATCTCTTCTCAAACATTTCACTTTGGATGCATACACGTGCTTCCAATTCTGAACTTGTCACACCATTATCTGAACCAGAATGAACTCTAAATCATAGACTTCGTCGACAAAACAGAAGAGTCCCATTCAAACGAAGGGACGAACGACCCGCACACCTAAAAGTAATTTACCCACCTATCCTCGATATCACCCATTTCCATCACTTTCTAAATATACTTGAAAATCCCAACCCCATGGATGATGAACCCATGTTGGCAACCAACCGTGTTGGCGCCTTGACTCTCGGTCCAACAATCACCATTCCTGAAACCGCAAATGAATTTGCCATTAAAGGTAACCATATGACTCTCGTCAAAGAAAACCAATTCGATGGCAGAACTAAAACCGATCCTTACTACATGAATCCCTTGGTGTATGCGATATGTTCAAATACGAAGAAACCAAAAATGAAGCCGTCCGCCTAATGATGTTTCCCCTATCACTCACGGGCGAAGCAAAAAAATGGTTCGATGAACTTAACGATGGAACGGTTGAATCATGGGATGAACTTCGTATCACTTTCATAAGCCGATTATTTCCCCTAGCTTTATTCGATCGACTTCTCAGATAAATCCGAGCATTCTCCCAACATGAACACGAAACTCCAACTGATGTTTGCTTTGTATGAAAGACTTATTAAGAAATTGCCAAGGTTACAACTTAACTAAAGGCAATATCATCAAAATCTTTTATCACGACCTTAACGAAACAACCCAAGAAGCTCTAAATGCCGCACCTAGTGGCATATTCCTCTATAAAACACCAAATCAAGCCTATCAACTTCTCGAAGACAAAGTCTTACTTCAAATTTTTTAGGCCAAAAACCAAAACCATCTCTTAAGAAAATTGTAGCTTCCGCCGATGAAGGCAACGTTAATTTCGATGCTGACAAAATTATGGCTAGAATGGATGTCATGACCATAAAAATGGATGCTCAGTACAAAGAAATTCAATCTCGTGCCAGATGCAATCACTGCGGAGGTAGTCAATCAATCTCATATTGTAACGACGATGACACACCTATGTCTTATGAAGAAGAAGCAAAAATCATGAAAACCTTTAGACGTATACGCTTTTACAATGATTACCGCGACTGGGATTCCAATCGCGATAATTGGTGTTCAAGCAAAAGAAACAATTACAGTCGAGACTATTACTAACCCACTTCTGATGAAAAACCTGACCTCCAAAAAAAATTGAGCGACTTCATAAAATCTTAGCATTCCATAAATTTTATTGTTAAAGAAACATTCATGGATCTCAAAACAAAACTCGAAACAACTACCAAAAACCATCAAGCCTCAGTCCAAAAATTAGAAGCAAATTTCGATAGATTCGCTGAGAAGCAATCTGCTCGACCTTCTGGATCTCTTCCAAGTAGCACTCAACCAAACCCCCGATATAACAAACCTAAACCATACCAACCACCTCAAGCTCGAAACGAGCACGTAAATGTCGTATTTACAAGAAGTGATCAATCTTATGACCCACCACCAACCCAAATGATTCACAAAATGACTCTTAAAATCCTATTAATTTCGATAGTGATGATGAAGATGAAGAATCTACACCTCAACCTAAATCTCAAAATCCTAAACCAACTAAAGAAACACCAACACCCAAACCATATAAACCAAGAATCTCATATCCTCAACGCCTTCGAAAAGAGAAAATAGAAGCCCAATACGGAAAATTCCTTGATATAATTCGAGCCGTTCATATCAATGTACCTCTTGTCGATGTCTTAGCCGGAATGCTAAATTATGACAAATTTCTTAAAGAACTCGTTAGCAACAAACACAAGCTTAACAAATCTTATCTTCTTTCCTTAGCGATGAAAGTTCAACTATGATTCAAAACAAAGTTTCACCCAAACTCGGAGACCCCGAAAGTTTCCTTATCCCTTGTACCTTCAGCAAAACATTCTCTTGCAACGCCTTAGCTGATCTTTGCGTTAGCATTAATCTGATGCCATATTCTATATATGCAAAACTATCTCTCAAAACTCTCAAACCAACAAAAATGAGCGTGAGATTAGCAGACCGATCATTTCAATACCAACTGGAATAGCTGAAAATATGTTAGTCGAAGTTGGTAAATTCACTTTTCTCGTGGATTTTGTTATTCTTGAAATGGAAGAAGATAGTAAAGTTTCTCTGATCCTAGGAAGACCTTTTCTTCATACTGTTGATGCAGTAATTCGAGTTAAACAAAAACAACTCAATCTTGGACTTGGCACGGAACGAATAACTTTCTCTATAGACTCCACAATGAAACACTCCTACTCTAACGATGATACATGTTTTAGAATTGATGTCATTGATGAAATCTTAGAATAAGATTTCGATGCTCTTCTCGGCGAAGGAATCCAAATCCTTTATTCCAACGAAGGAACTCCTCTCGAAGACAAAATCTTTGCTGAATTTGATGAATTCATTGCTATGAATGTCGAAGAAAATTCTAAATATGAATCCAATGAAGAAGAGCCAACATTCGAAAAAATTACCTTCAATACCAAATATAAAATCAAGACATCCCTTGAAGAACCTCCTGCGGATCCTGAACTCAGACAACTTCCTGATCACCCAGAATACACATTCTTTAAAAAACCTTCTTTTCTTCACGTGATATCATCTCAGCTCTCTGAACAAAACAAAAACAAGCTCGTATATCTTCTTAAAAGACACAAGCAAGCCTTTGCTTGGAAGACCACATACATTCATGGTATCTGTCCGTCTTTCTGTAAACATGAAATACAACTTTTAGATGACAAAAACCAGTTTTCAAAAACAAAGAAGACTAAATCCAAATATGCAAGAAGTTGTTAAAAAAATAAATTGTTAAACTCCTTGATACCGGTGTTATATATCCAATCGCCGATAGCCCTTGGGTAAGCCCCATCCACTATGTACCAAAGAAAGGTGGTATTACATTAGTGACAAACGAAAAAGATGAACTCGTCCTAACAAGAATCGTTACGGGTTAGAGAGTATGTATCGATTATCGTAAACTCAATGAAGCAACCGCGAAAGATCACTTTACGTTGCCATTCATGGATCAAAGGTTTGAAAGACTCGCAGAAAATAAATACTTTTGTTTCCTCGATGGTTTTTCTTGATATTTCCAAATACCGATTGATCCTATGGATCAAGAAAAAACTATCGTCACATGCCCTTTCGGAACATACGCTTACAGGCGAATGCCTTTTGGTTTGTGAAATGCACCTGCTACTTTCCAAAGGTGCATGTTGGCTATCTTTCATGACATGATCAAAGAATCTGTAGAAGTGTTCATGGACGACTTCTCCGTCTTTGGGAAATCTTTCGATGATTGTATTCACAATCTTGATACAATGCTTCAACGTTGTAAGGATGCAAACCTTGTCCTTAATTTGGAAAAATGTCACTTTATGGTTAAAGAAGGAATCGTTCTTGGACACAAAGTGTCTGGAGCAGGTCTTGAAGTTGACAAAGCCAAAATTGACGTAATTTCTAAACTTTCACCCCCTACTAATGTTGAAGGCATTAGAAGGACGTTTCATTAAAGACTTCTCAAAAATAGCCCGTCATTTAACCAAATTGCTTGAAAAAGATACTCCATTCGAGTTCAATGATGAATGTCACAAAGAATTTAATTCTTTAAAAGAAAAACTCACATGCACTCCTGTAATCATGAGCTCGAATTGGAATCTTTCATTTGAGCTAATGTGTGATGCGAGTGAATTCGCGGTTGGAGCAGTCTTAGGGCAAAAAGATGGTAAAAATTTTCACCCAATCTAATTTGAAAACAAAACTCTTAATGCAGCTCAGCAAAATTATACAGTTACTGAAAAAGATCTTATGAATGTATTATCCAAAGCTATTGTCTACACCGATCACTCAGCTCTTAGACACCTATTCAAAAAGCAGGATGCTAAGCCACGCCTGACAAACTTGACATTTGGGTTTAGAGATAAAAACCTTTATGGATGATCAACGGTAGTGGGGAGACCACATGTTGATCATCAAAGAGTATACAAGGAGGACATGTGTGACCATTTAGTCCGAAACACCAGAATGAAAAGTTCGATCCATATCCGGGTCGGTTCGGTTATTCGGTCTGGTTTTGCGTAAGACCGGTCCGGGATGAAAACTGAATATGAGAGAAAGGGTGGAGAGACGATGAGACCATGAGCCCAGTTTCTCGGTAGGGTCTATTATTAGATACTAAAAAAGAGTTAGTAAAAAGAAGGAGGTTGAACGTAAAAGTGTAGAAAGTGAAAGGGGGGTAAAAGTAGTTACTACTAGTTTGGTTAGGGTATAAAACAAGAAAGAAAGAAAGAAAGAAAGGGGGATTTGATAGATTGATTGATCGAAACAAACCCTAGAAAGAAAGAGAGAAAGAAATTCATTCATCGAAGAAAATTAATGGAGGATGAAGGTGAGGCAGTAAGGATGCCGCTTAATTTGCGAGGCCGATTTTTGAGTCAAAAAAATGAGCCCTTTGTTCCTTTCCCCGTTAAATTCCCTCACTTTGGATCTACATCAACAACAGGTTAGTAGTCCTAATTATTATTATTATTAATCACTTGTTTGGTGTTAATAATCATATTTGTTTTGTTTTAATTAGTGAGACTACAAATGTTGCGCCGTCCTGCTCCTGCTCCATTAACCACCAGTAACCACCCTATCCTATAAAGTCTTTTTACGTCTTTTGTTTCTAACCTTATTATATGTATGTATGTGCCTTTTATGACTTTATTTGTTTTTCCGGCTTATATAAGTGTATTACCACATGAATAAGGATATAAACTCTCAAAATAAGCCGGGGCTTATATATGCCGCAATCAAATAAGCTTAAACTAACACTCTTAATAATTCTTCTTCCATTAACCATCCCGCCCCTTTTATTATTATTCTTATTATGTCAAATTTACGCTCATTGCTGTATGTACTTTAACTTATCATGTGCCAATGCTCAAGGTTCAAATGGAGTGTCTGTTTTCAATCTTGGTGGCCCTGCTGCTGCACATTCGTCAGCAGCTCATAACAACAACTATTAAAGTACTACTACTACTACAACAATCTCTGGCTTGTTGAAAGAATGTTTCTAAAACTTTGTACCCGACTTTTCTTTCTTTTACTATATTACTACTGTGTTTGCTATGGCTATGAATGGTGATACCCTCTGGGATTTTTATGTCTTTAACCCTTTATTCTATGGAAACTGATGTTATCCACACCACTTTATTAGCTTTGATTATTACTCCTACCAGGTTGATACGTACAATTCCAACACACACATTGGCATCCTCATAACTGTATCATACTAGGATAATAGCAAATGGGTCAGATTGAATACTAATCTAACAGACAGGATTCTAAGACAATCTTAACATTGACAAAACTCATACATATTTGCCTTACGGACTGCACTTTTGATACATTTTAGTCACGTGGTTTCAAACTTTTAAAACATGAAGGCGCAGATCCAGATCCCCTCCGTGTTTGACAACTTGTCTGTAATCTTAGGTAGATCTATGCTTTTAAGTCCAAAACTATGTGTTCTTTAGTTAAAGCCGTAGATAATTAAGATCAAAGGTTTTAACCTCTGACATCTTTTAGCTTGACTTTAGTCCAATGGCGATGAAAATGGGCTCTTACTGGCATCTGTGAAATAGAAATCTGTTGGTTTAGAGTAAGTTCATCCTTGGGTAGAAAAGTATTCTGCTCTCAAGTCTGTAACCTGTGGACAGAATACCACGATAGATGCTATAGTGAACAGGTCTCTGTCAAGCAAACATCAATTATCGAGTTTAATAGGCCTAACTCGGCTTGTCCAAGCGATTAAGGTTCTAACTAGAAGCCGTGAGTTCTACTCATACTTGGGTATTACTCTGTAGTCTCTAGTATTGTCATTGAATTTCTGAAAAGTGTGGAAATTAGCAGATTGCCAAAGGTCAGCTATTCTAGTGTAATTAGTGCTTTTTCTAATAATTTGATTTAGTTTCAAGTTCTTACATCCATCTTTTGTATCCAAAAAAAAGTGGAGGTGGTAAGATTTTTACACCGGTCACAACGAGATGGGTTAATTTGGAACACCTCCTGTCCAATTTTGTGGTGGTGGTAATCTTTTAGTGTGCAAAATGTGATCTAGATACATATTTGAAATCTTGACCATGTTTGTGTTCAGATATGAGCTGAGAGTTCAATATGTCTGGTTTCTATGTTGATGATAAGGATATACATATGCTGATCACATTGGATCCATCTTAGATTACCACTGTTGATCCTTTATTTGCTGTGTATGACCATAGTTATGGATTATAAGTTTGCTAGGCGCGATTATAATTGTTCGGCTGGGTGGGTTTAAGCGTCATTTGTTGTTTTTGTTATCGTTAGGGACGGAACATGGTCGTATAGTGGTTTGTTGTTTTGTAATCGCGCGGGAAGGATTGTAGGTGTTGTTTAGCTTTTACAAAGACAAATTATTCACACCACGACGTCGTCTTAAACTCACAATATTTTAGTTGACGGATTACTCGCAACTTATAAGGAAAATACTATTTGACATTTTTTGTTTAATTACTTTGATTGGTTCGATGGCAACGGGTCGGGTTCGGGAGTATGTGTGACAAGTGATGCTCACCACTTTATTAGCTTTGATTATTACTCCTATGGTAAACATCATCATATATGCATGCATGTCTCCATCTGGTGTGGAGTATGTGTGCCGAGTGGCGCTCACCGTTTGTTTTGCTATATATCCATTTTCTAGAAACTGTCCGATCAAAAATCAGTTCTCGACTCGCTTTCTTGTTCTTCAGATATTGAATTTCTCGACTTCCTCTATAGATGTTAACCGCAAACGCTTTCTGACAATTCTCAGATTGCTTCAATCTGTTAAAGTGATCTTTCTTTTTAAATTTTCTTTGATTTAAAAGGGCCAAATTATCTTTAAACAGATCAGATGTGTCATTATTCAAATGAATCAGGCGGGTCGTTGGAATCAAACGGGTCAGACGGGCTGAAACGAGTCCTTGGGTCTTTGTATTCAGATTGGTCACAGGTTTCATACACGGATTGGCGCAATTCCAACACACTGATAAATATTTCTAAATGTAAATACATTCGTATGCTCATAATTGTATTATAGGATAATATCAAATGGGTCAGAGAATGCATACAAATCTAACAAATAGGATTCCAAGATTGTTAACATTAACAAAAGCAATACATATTGCATTATGGACTGCAATTTTGATAGATTTTAGTCATGTTTCAAATGGACTGCATTATGGACTGCAAATCTGACTGAACCCACAAGGAAAGGTGTGTTGATATCAATACTTTGATTTTGATACGCCTGGTTCGTCGTAGCTACAGAAAGCTCAAGTCGCATAGCACGACTACCTAAATTATATGTTTATACCGTTCAGTTACTTGATTGAGTGGAGAATTGAGATGTTGGTGAATATAAATGTCAGCCACATTGCTACGATCCCATCTTCCTAAATACTTTATACATATGAGTATATGAATATATATAGGGTGTTTGTCTAAAAATGTAACATACTTTCCCAGTTCCAAAAACACCTTTCATACTCAATAAATTAAGCAAGTCAAAAGTGATTATCATAAGTTCATAATCCAAATATGAACATTACCATAATTAGTATAAATTTATTAATTATTCACTAGCATCACATTCTAAGTTTTACCTTAATGTGACTTAAATGGTTGTCTCTATACCTGCAAAATCATTTCAAGCACTTTTTCTAGAAATGGTATCCAAATTTCAGTTTTTTAAATCTTGTAATCATTGATGATAATCTGCACATGCTTATAATCTCCAAAATGATAATCGTATAAGTGTATAACCTAGTTGTTTTGCATAAAAAAAGTTTCAGACTCAAAACCAGGACTATGAATCGCCCACAGCTTACACAATCTTTTCAAGCTTAAAATTGTTTCACAAGCTTAAAATCTCGTCGCAAATGGGATATTTGTATTGGATATTTAATAATCTCGTCGTTTTGCATAGAAATTGTTTCACAAGCTCAAAATCAAGAAGACATTTTGATTATCTATAAATCGCCACATGTTACAAAGCATACATAATTCACACTCATCCAATGTAAAGAAATAGACTTTAAACACTCATCATTTGACACAACACGATAAAAGAACAATATCTCTCACCTTGGTTAAGTATGATGCATCAGTTGCCACCTGAAGCAGATGACAGAACAGTGTAGTCTTCCAAATGCTTTTGAAAATTATGCAATTGGGTTTGTAGTTTCTGAATACCGGCAGCTTTTCAGGAAAGAATGATGTTCAACTTTGTAATATATTCATCTAGTTGATTGCCCGGTTGATCTACTTCTACTAGTAGGTTCATTTCCTGCATTTGCATACCAAGATTAACAAGGTTCACAATGTGCCACTTGACTGCGAACTAATTCTAGGCTTCTAGCAAAATATCTTTGGTTACATGAATGCTTTGTATACAGGCGTGTTTGGATGTCGTGCGCAAGTAATTATGCGATTCAAAATATATTCGTGTGAAAAAAAGAGATGCTTCTACTAAGAAAAATGATTTGTAGGCCTAAGTAGTGTGCCTAAAAATAGACTTACAATTATGATTGGTGGAATGAAAAATTTGATTGGTGAATATGAAGAGAGAGAATGAGTGTTTGACACTTGTCAAAATGTGAATGAATTAGGCCTATTTGTAAGTCTATTATGTAGGCCTATATATCATAACTCTTCTATTAATATGTGAGTAAAAGTCTATATCAGGTGTTATAAAGAGAAAAACTCACTTTCTATCATTAAGAAGATCAAAAACTTTCCCGCCATAAATTTCAAAGAAACTGACATGCAATTGATATCCTTGATTACGGTAATGATGGTTTGTTGCTCGGAATCACTATGGATATAAGTTTAATTGAGGGGTGGAATGTGAATAGGTATTAATGTAGGTGAGAGAAAATAATTTTATATTTTAAATATAAAAATAAAATAAATATTAAAAATATAAATATAAAATTAATCTATTATTTTAATACGGATGAAAAATGTACATGTAGTGCAAAGTCAACAAAATGAAAAAAATATGCCATAAGTCAATAACTATAAAAGTTTTGTCAGAAAAGCAAAGGGTGTAGGCATCTTTGGTAAAAACCCTTATAAAAGGGTATCGGATACTGTTTCGTAGCTCAAGATCTCAAACCAAACAATAAATATTTTTATGAAATCATTCCTCAAAAGCAAAACCCCCATAACAAACGGACCCTTAGTATTGATTAGCGAGTACAATAATTAGTGACGATTTTTCTAATAAATTTTTAGTGATTAGTGACGGAAATAAGATTGTAATAAATCTGTCGGAATTCAATGGAGGTTTTCCTAAAGATAACCTATGTACAAAATAGTGTCGAAGATCCATAGAAAATGAAAGTAACAAGTGGAACTGCGGCTCGCGCGTTGCGGCAGACGTATTTTTGTTTGATTTTTTAGCATATGTTTTGTTTCAGATTTTTCTAACTTGTTTGGTTAAATTAGTTGAACTGAGTTGTCTGGTCTATGAAAACATAATATAACTCATTTACCTATTAATCGTCGACATTTTTTACAAAATCGTACGTATCTCAAAAAGCGTATCAATATTAGGTGCATTTTGTTCGTAATCGAGACTCCGCTCGTCGGTATATTTTTATTAAAGAAGTCGTGCATATTTGTTACATATTTGACAAATAAAGTTTGTTATATAAAATAATCGTAAATAGAAAAAGTATACGATTATTTATAAAATTCAAACTTTATAAAATTGTACGTCTTAGACTCCTGTGATTTATTTTAAAGTTATTGGGTAGTTTAGGGGCGTGCTTTGAAAGTTTTATTTTCTTTTTCAAAAATATATATTAAACTTCAACATTTTTTATAAAATCATACGTTTGTTACATATTTGAGAAATAAAGTTTGTTATATAAAAAATCGTAAATAACTAAAAGTTTAAGGTAGTTTTCGTAACTTGTCGTATAGTTTGAGAGTGTGTTTTATAAAAAAAATTAGTTTAAAAGTTTTTTTGACTTGGGTTGGCCCATTTATTTCTTGTTGGGATATTTTCTTTTTCGTCGTTAAACGACGTCGTATCCTTCCGAAAATGAGTATATATATAATTTCCTAGGCACCTCAGCCCTTTCTTAAGCTGATCTTCTTTAAATGTGTCAAACACGAAAGTAAACATATAATTTGTGAATTGAATAAAAACGCTATAATCCCTAACCCGAAGGCCGAAGCTATATAAGCAAATACAAGATTGTTTGTTGTATGGGCTTTTATTGTGTTTAGGGGTGTTGATCGGTTCGGTTATCGGGTTATTTGGTTAGTTCGGTTAAAAAAAATTTTGTCAACTCGAAAACTGAACCGAACTGAACTAGAATTCAACCGAACAGAACGAAAAACCGAATTCGAATTCGGTTCG
>BQNB010027304.1:0-33262 GCA_026074375.1 Tanacetum coccineum | reverse complement strand
ATCAGCAACAATTCTTCTTACGTATGCAGAATACTTCACAAACCATACTAAGTAAAGTAGTATACACTACTTCCCCCTGAAAGTTGACATGATTACATCAAAGTACACATTTCCCCCATGATGGTTTCAATCTCTCTAAAGCATCATTGTTGTATACGCACATATACTCGAGAAGTTCTTGTCATAAGCACAATCTTGAAAATTTATGAATGTCGTTGAAGAACTTTGAAAATTTTGCTTAGACTGTGAAGTACCATTGTTGTCGAATAACACAATAATATCCCATGAGAATTGCTGATTACATTTCAAACTTTAAACTCTCTAGCTAACTTACCAACCCCGTCTTCTGTCGGCTATTATTGTGGCCACATGGTGAAGTAAACCCGATATACCAAACTTGAAACTAAAGTAAAATCCTTCAAATTTGTTACTTAAGCTTGCATTGTTGTTGATTGAAGAACGGTGCAAGATTAAATCTTTAAATACCATATACCCAACATCAAAAGTATAAGAAGTACAACACCTCTTGAAATTAGCCACATCGACATCTGCGTGTGACATTGAGTACTACAACGTAACTCCTTTAGGTGAAAGTTAACTAGGTCTTCAACTAACCACCTCGACTGCTGGAAACTAGATAGTTTAAGTCTTAATCATAAGTTGTATACGTTCAAGCAAGTCATCAATCGATAGAGGGGTTTGAAGAAAAGAGGTAGAAAGTAGAAGGAAGTCTCGATGATGAAATAAGTAGACGCCTTCGTGAAACTCACTTCAATCTCAAATAAGGTATACCAAATCAACTCCGTGATCACTTGTCATTTGAATCCGAATCCATAGCTGTTTTTGACGTTTTAGTGAATCTTATATAGGATCATTTTAGGATTAAGGGTTGTGTTTGCTTTGGTGTTTTTGATTGTCTTGAAATATGAATCAAACACTAAAACCGTAAGATAAAAATCATACTTATCGAGATTTTACAAAGTGTTGTCATATTTCGCATAATAATCTTCAACATATTTCGCAGAGAATTGGAAATTTTGACAGAGTTCAATTTTCTTAACCTGACATAAATCACAGAATTTTGGAGCCCCTAAATACATAAACCGCAGAAATACTACCTTTCCTAAACCGTAGTAATACGTATTTCATAATCGGCAGTGGCCAGAAACATAAACGGCAATGGAGTAACATATTTTGTAGTGAGCTCGTATGACACATTCCGCAGTGGGTTGACATATTCAGCAGTGACCTTTTAATAGATATTCCGCAGTGAGCTTGTAATACATATTCCACAGTGGACTCTGATTACATAAACCGTAGAGAAATGTAATTTTTGGCAGAGTTTTATTCCTCGAAAACGCGTAAACAGCAGAAATATGTAACCCATGTTAAGACATAAACCGCAATGACCAAATTTACATAAACCGCAGTGTTCATGTCAAAAACCGCGATGTTCATCACATAAACCGCAGTGTTCATCTTTCTTGCATATTTCGCATTATTCAACCCGTAAACCCAGATTTTTTTTCAAAAATAAGCAGTTTAGTCTTCGAATAGGTCACGAAACATACTCTTATAAGCAAATAAAGGGTTGTTTTCTCAAAAGCTCCAAATTTTTTGTCAAATATGCTAAAACCAAACGCACCCTTTATATAAAGCCACGAACTAAAAAAAACTTCAAATAAGCTTTTCAAAAAACAGTTTGGTTGCCTAAAATGTTACTAAACCATGGGACAACAAGCTAAAACCCATAGAAGAGAGAAAGATTCAAACTTTTGAACCACATAGGCCAAAACCAAACAAAGCCGTGGGCTTTTAGCTTATAAATAAGCCACGTCAACACCAAAAATATGCAAACAAAGAACACGAAATCCTCCTAGGCTCTGATGACACTTGTTACCCATAAAGATTCAAGCCATAAATACGATCCGAAGGTCAAGGAGGATTAAATAGAAAGAAAGCCATATTATTAAATTGTAGAGTGAGAAAGGGAAGAGTGTGTGTTTTCTAGAGAGAAAGAGGAGAAACACACACTTAGGAGATGTACAAATGATTATCCTCACCCCTCTATAGATGTATAAAGGGGGTATTTATAGCCCTAATGTGTCGCCTACAATACTAGCTTAACGTAACTAGACCTTATTCGACACGGCAATATTAAACTAATGTAATTCCGTATAAGTTGACATATTTTAAGGCTAACATATTTGCTTATCATTATCGTAGGAAAAAAAGAAAAAGTATAATGATGTACGAATTCATGTTTGAAGGCTACCACTTAGAATCGGATAGATTTTGCAAAATTCGTAATAAGGGGAGTATTATCCTATTTTACTTTCCTAATTTATCTTTCTTTATAATATTTCTCGCATTAGAGACAATTCTTATATTAAGTATGGGGGAGATAAACGAGAAAAGTAAAGAAAAAAAGTAAAGAAAAGTAAAAACCTATTGAAAAGTAACATTTTATTGATCACTTATAAGAAAATCTAACTTTGGATTGATAACATTACTAGTGTATCTATACCAATCACCCAAAAAAGTAAGGATTTAGATCTTAAGGAATTCGATTTAATGTTTGAATGAAATTGCAAGTGGCTCATCCGTCAATGGTTGTATATTTGTAGTTTGTCGCCTTTTCTAGAGCATTGGTATCGGTTTAAAAATTATATGAGTGTGTCGATGATTTATTAATTCTAGAACTTGTGCTTGAAATTTGAATGAATCATAACTGTGTGTATGAGTGACTTACGTATACCATCTACTTCACTAAATTGAGCGAGAGTGAATTCAAACTTATCTCTAAAAATTTCGTGAGTTGATTGTCGCGTTATCTATGCTTGTGATCATTAACTTGTTTAAAAAAATGAAGTACTTTCGCTTTAATTGCTTGAGGGCAAGCAATAGCTAAGTATGGGGGATTTGATAACGCTCCAAATATACATAAAATATCTCTCGTAAATATGTAAATTATCTATGTAAATATATTAAATATTGCATGTTTAGTTGCTTATTTGAGTAATAGTTGTTTCAGGACGGGTTTCCAGCTCAAAGTGTTAGATCCTCTAACGCAGATGCATTAGATTCATTGTACTTGCTTGTTCTCAATACTGGAACGTCTCAAAGCAGACAACACGGTAAGATTGAATCAGATAGTTGTTACCCTACTCTTTCTGATAAAGTCATCAACTTCATTTACTGAACAAGTTAGATTATATAGAATCTTCGCCATTTTGGAATCTCGCATGTCACTACCAAGGCTTGTTTATGTTGGCTCAAGAAGGAATTTCCATCTTCACTGCGTGATTAAGTATACTCAGATGTTTAGCATAATCACAAGGATTTTGCATAGGATTTGTTAAACAGCTTGTGACTGATGATGTTCTTCACAAGTGTTTGTAATGGAATGTGTCCTAATGAGATTTTTTTATTGATCTCTTGGCTCTAGACTCGATTAGTGCATTTTGGTTTTAGTACTCGGAGGCTAGAGCAGACTGCCACCTATTCAATATCAACTAACTCAGAGTGAGAAAGTCAATAGAAGTTGTGTGTATCTCCGTGACAAATGAGACAAGTTTCTATTGAGAGAAACTCGAATGGATGGGAAGGGTTGTGCATTGCATCACTAGGTCCATGATGTCATTCTTCAATATCAAAATTTATCTTTGTGAAGATTGATAGCATATGTATTGACTCGGTTTTTGCCTAAAGTGTGTGGGGGGGCTTCTTTCTTTAGACGCTTTATCCATACATTTCTTTTTCATTCTTTAACCCCCTTCAATGCTTACCAAGACGTCATTACTAACACTTTGTTGTGATTGTTCCAGTATTAGCTCAATCTTAGTCGTCATTATTCCTTTAAACTCATTCATCTCCAATCATACCTAAGGACTGTTATTTCTAACTATGGAGTGTCCTTGGGTAGATCCCTCCGGTTCTGGTTGGATCATATGACTAATACCTAACCTAACCACCTTATGACTTCAGAATCGTCATGAAATTAATAGGTTGTTGGGTAATTGATTGTAGCCATAAAACCTTGAAAATCAATCAAAGTGTTTGATATAATTATCAACTTTTAACACTTGAAAGTTTCTATATTTGGAAAAACTCCCCCTTCACACGCGCGTTGATAATCGAAAATGTTTCGCACATGTGGGTAAGAATAGAAAGCACTTTTCACACTTGAGTCTTTAGATCACTTATTATTTTCTAGATCACATTTTAATTACATTTCTCCCCTTATTTTAAATACTAAAGCACTTAGTTTTTGAAATACTTTGTGATTAAAGTTTGTCATGAAAATCTTGTGGGGAGAAAAACTGTTTCAGCATGAATTATACTCAATTTTACATATGTTTGACATCAAAAAAATGATACCAAGTTGTAAAATGAATATAAAATTGAAGGTTAGCATTGTTGAACACACAATTTTGAGAGATTATGAATTGTCATTGAAAAATTCTTAAAAAATTGTGCTCAACCACTGGATCATCTTATAACATAGAATCTATTTAATAGTCATTATTATTAATGATTTGTTATTAAGATATTTTCTATAATGTGTTAAATACATAAGAATTGTCATGTGATGATCTATCCAACAATATTAAAACTTTGTTTTTCGAAAAGCTCCCCCTCAAACATTGACTCATTTTAAAAATGATACCAAATGTAGAACAATTGTCCTGTAAGACTTTATGAGGGATGGAGTGTTGAACACACACTTTGAAAGAGTTTGAATTTTCATCGAGAAATTCTTGAAAAATTGTGCTCAACATTTTGAAAAAAATCGTGTTAGAAGAATTTCTTTCTAACGATAAGGATAAACGCACTTATGCGTACAATTCTTACTTTGTCGTCGAGGCCGAGTTGCAATCTGAGATTTATTTGAAGTCCGGGTTATGTAATGATTTGCCCATAAGCCATTAAGAAAAAATAGAAATGACATGTTTTGAAACGTTCGAACTCTTGCTCGAACTTCATTTACACACCCCTATAAATATTAATCGACATTTCTAGACACGTAAATGTTATCGATTCCAAGAGACATGTCGAGAAAATTCTTTTTTGGAATTTTTGATTTTTCTTGAAATTTTATATTTTTGTATTTGGTTTTATAGGTTTTATATTTTATATTTTTCTTTTCTCAAAATATTTACAAGTTGATGTTTGATGAAAATATCAAGCAGTCTCATTTGTCAAAACCTCCAGTTTTACTGGAGTCAAACATCTCATACCAATTCGTCTGACAAGATACTAAATTCCTTCTTCCGTTAAGGCTTTAGTAAACATGTGAGCTAATTGGTATTCAGTTCTGATAAAGAACAATTCAATTATACCACGTTCAACATGTTCCTTGATAAAGTGGTAATAGACATGGATGTGCTTGGTACAGGAGTGCTGTACGGGGTTGCAAGAGATTGCTATGGCAGACAGAGAGTCGCAATACAACGGTATTTTGTTGTAGTTGAAGCCATAATCCTTAAATTGTGTCCTCATCCACATAACTTGAGCACAACTCACAGATAACGCCACATACGCTGCTTCTGCTGAAGACATTGCAGTGCAGTCTTGTTTCTTTGACATCCAACTGATTAGCTTATCACCTAGGAACTGTATTCTTCTAGATGTGCTTTTGCGTGTATCAAGGCAACCTGCGTGGTCGGCGTCTGAAAAAGCAGTTAGTTCAAAACCAGCATCCTTTGGATACTAGTGTCTCATGTTAGTGGTTCCCTTTAAGTACCAAAAGATCCTTTTAACATCTTTTAGGTGCTTTTCCGTTGGTCTAGCTTGATAACGTGCACAGTAGCATACTGCTTGCACTATGTCTGGTCTATTGGAAGTCAGATACATGAGTGACCCGATCATACAACGATATCATGTTTGGTCAACGAGTGTTCCACTCAAGTCTGCATCCCGTTTATGTTTAGTAGCCATTTGTGTACCAATGCTATCAGATTTATCCATATCAAGCTTTTTGAGAATCTCTAAAGTGTATTTGGCCTATTTGATAAAGATACCTCTTAGGGATTAGTGGATCTGAAATCCTAAAAAGAATTTCATTTTCCCCATTAAGGACATCTTAAATCTACTGTGCATTAATTTTTCAAATCTTTTAGAATATTTTGGGTTTGTAGACCTGAAAATAATGTCATCGACGTGAATTTGCACAATTAGAATGTCCTCCGCGTATCTTATCATGAATAAAGTTGTGCCAATAGTACCTTTAGTAAAACCTTTGGACATCAGGAAATATGATAGTTCAACATACAAGGCTCTTGGAGCTTTCTTCAATCCATATAGAGCTTTCCTTAGACGATAAACTTTCTCTAGATGATCATGATCAACGAACCCATCTGGTTGTGCAACATAAACCTCCTCCTTCAATGAACTATTTATAAAAGCCGTTTTGACGTCCATCTTGTAGATTGGAAAAGATTTGTATGCTACATAGGCAATGAAGATCCGGACCGCGTCCAAGCTTGATGATTGTCTTGGAAAAGATTTGTGTGCTACATAGGCAATGAAGATCCGAAACACGACTAGTGCAAAAGATTCCTCGAAATCAATACCCTATTCCTGGGCATATCCCTTAGAGACAAGTCATGCCTTGTTGCGAATGACAGTTTGATCTTTATCCTTTTTGTTCTTCCATAACCACTTTAGCTTGATGACTGTTGATAACCACCTTTTTAGGGATAATTATATATCAAATAGTAGTATAATATTAATCAAAATATAAAACCCCCGCGAGTCAACCTAGTCAACCTTTTAGGAAAAATGTCAACAAACTTACGGGTATAATATAAATGATTTCGGGCAAGTGATCACTCGGGTCGTTCTCCCAACGAGGTGTGAAATTGACGGTTACGTATTTGGTTTGATGTTTGGATGCTTGAATACAAGAAGGATTTGGTTTTTGATTCTAAATTCTACAAAAAAACATGAAAAGGCATAGGAATTAATTCCTAAACTACGAGAAAGCAATTAAAGGCAATTGAATAACTGAAAAATCTACGGGAAACAAATTAAGGCAAATAAATGAAACCTAATTCTACGGGAAACATAAGTAGGGCATGGGAAAGTAAATCATAAGTCTACGGGAACATAAAAATGAAGGCAGTTAAAGTAAAAACACGAAAACGTTAACGGGATCAAATCTTGTTCTTTAAAAAAAACAAACTCTACAATTTCGACCCTAAAAAAAAATAAAAATAGCGAGAAAAAACTAAGAAACGATACTAAGGAAACCAAATGATAAAGAAACCTAAAACCTAGAGGGAGTAAAAATAAAAATAAAAAAAGAAGGGAACATAAAGGAAAAACAAACACGCTAAGTAAACAACAGAATGCAAAATTATAATTTCCTAGTACCTAAATGGATCAAAGAAAATTTTATGAAAAAAAGAATTATATTTTTTTTGATGAATTTTTAATAATTTTTTTTTTTTAAAAATGAAATAAAAACAGTTTAAAAAAGAAAAATTAATTAACAATACAAATGAAATTGGAACAATCGTTGAAAACAATTATGGAAAAGTTAGGTTTGAAGTGTGCAGAATCTAGGAAAAATAAAATTGTGCGAAGTGCTTTTTGAAATAAGCACAAAATAAGCTGTAAAAGGGCTGAAAGGCAAAAAGGGAAAAAAGGGCTTAAGGAATTAATTTGGTAGAATAAAACCAGATGGCCCTACTCGTGCCAATGGTTAGTGTGTGTTTGTTTGGGACGTGTGTGTGCAAAGGGAGAGGTCATGGGTTCGACCCCCATGCCTCTCCTTTTTTCAAAAACATATTTTTTTACTTTTTCTTTTTTAAAAACTTGAAGTACAGTAAAAAATAAGCAAAAAAAGAATGACAGAAAACTATATTTTACACCAAGTGAAAAAGCATAACTGTTTAGCCTTTTTATCATAATAAGCAAATGAGAAAAGGAAAATAAGCTTAAACAGATAAAGTTCTAGACCTAATAAGCATGTAAGATCAAAAATAAGCAAAGAAATTAAGCTAAACTAAGCTAAAAAGACAGAAAGACTTAAAGGCTTATTATACTTAAAATTTTAAACTAAGAATGCAAATGAGCTCTAATAAGCTCTATCCTAAGTGAAATAAGCTAAAGCTGACTAAAACTAACCTAATAAGCAGAGCTAAATCTAAATTAAGCAATTTCAGTAAGCCTATGAGCTCAAATAAGTAGATAAGCTTTTGGCCAAAGTTTTTAGCCAAATAGCCAAAAGGGCATTTTTGAGCTTATTTTTAAGCACTTAAAAGGATCCTTATGGAAAAAAAGACTTGTATATTCTTAAAGGCTATCCTAGAAGCTTTCTAAATCACTAATTGAAAAGCATTTTGAAACTTAAATTAACTATGAAAAAGCTAAATGAAAAGCTAGTTAGCAGCAGCATATGCTGAGTTTTTGTTTTTATAAAAGACAAAAGGACATTTGCAGCCCTATTTTTAAACTAGTAAATTAAGTTTAAAGCACAAAATAAGCTTAAACAGATGATCTACATACTAAAAGAGCTTGTGCAAGAAAAATCATAAGCTAAAACAACCTATCACTAACTTAAAATAAGATCTGAAGTGGGCTCAACTAAACACTTGCAAGAAAAAATAAATGGACAGATTTGCCCAAACCATAATTTGGCAAATGCATACTTAAACTAGCTAGGTTCTACTTCATTTAAGAACAAAAACAAGCAATAAAACAACACCTAAAGGCACTTTATCAAAATCTAGCTTAAACAGGCTTAATTTCAATGAAAATTACCACATATTCAAACCTTAAATTCCTTAAACCTTAAATTTGACTTTTAGCTTTTGAAGACTTAAAATAACTGAATAATAGACTTATTAAAAGCTAGTAAGAACTGACTGAAAAACCCATAAGCAAATTTTATCCCATTTTGGGTCTTGTCCCAAACACCCCTTTTAAAAACAGTTTAAGCATTTTACAACTGGTTATCACTATTATAGGCCAAAATTTTGAAAGACACGTTAAAAGTTAAGCATAACAAGAGCATACAAAGCAATAGATAAGCTGAAATAAGCAGGCAATAAGCAAAGCAGGATTAAGCTTAAAAAGACAGATTTGAGAAAACTTAAAAAACTAAAATTTTCATTAAGATAAAAAATTACAAGGCTTGAATTTTCAAAAGACAAAAGGAAAAAAAATACAAATAAGCTAGAAATTAACTAAACTAAATTACGTCTACTCCTAGTTCTCTTTTAGGCTTGTGCTTCATCTTCTTTATATAAGCTGCCCATTTGTGCTTCTTGTGTGAGAGGTGTCTTCAAAAACTTCTCTTGTGCCTTTTTTAAATCAATCTAATCCTTAGAAATGGCCTTGGAGCCCAATCCATAAATCTTGGCCATTGATGTGGTTTCGGCGCCTAATTTGTAAGTATGTAAGCCACGGATTGCCAACATGGCAAACCCATATGAAGATGTAATAGGTGGGGGTAAGGGTTGACTGGTAAGAGTGGGTGATGGGTTTGTCTTGGGGTGAAGAAGGGTGTGAGTTAGGTTTGTTGTGGTGCAGGGGATTTGAGGGGGAGGGTAAATAGTAATTAGGTTTTAGGCGGGAAATGGGTGTAGGGTTTGACTGGGTTAAAAGTTGATGAGAAATGGCAAATTAGGTCCCTTATGTTGTATAGTAAATTTGCAATGAAAGTCCTTGTGGTGATAAAAGTTATAAGGGTTTTGGCAATTTCAGTCCTTCAAGGTGTATTGTGTGTTTGCACCATTAGTCCTTTTGGACTAATGGTATAGTATGGGTAAAGGGTGGTCTTGGGCTAACGGTGTTAATTGGTGATTGGGCCTAGGTTTATTATCTTTAGGCCAGGTTTTATATAAAAAAGGGAAATGGACTATTGTTGGATTTTTGGGCTTTTTAATGGTACAAGGCTTATTAAGTCTTCATATAATACCTTAATGGGCTGACCCGACCCATTAGATGGGTGCGGGTTGGCCCATTAAGTATTTCTTCGTTTATGACTCCACCTTTGACTTTGACTTTGTCGGGGTTGACTTTTTGGCTTTTTACGCTCTTTCCATTCCGTGCTCGGTTTTGTCTGTTTTGGCTTTGTTTTTGTCCTTTAGTAAATATTCGATACCTGCACAGTACAAACACAAAAACAAGCATATATATGGCATTTTATGTGGATTTTTGGTCGTTTAGGGTCGTTTTATTAAGTAAAAGGTATTTGTATTTACTCACGTACCAGTTATGATCTTAATACCCAACAACCAACTTCCTCACAATGATTAGGTATTATCCATGATCCAACTAGAACCAGAGGGATTTACCCAGGGACATTCTATAGATAGAATAAAAGTCCTTAGGTATGATGGAGTAGAATGAAAATAGGAATAATGTCAACTAAGGCATAAGCTATCATCGGGACAATCACAACATGATGATAGTGACGACGTCTTGGTAGACATTGAAGGGGTTGAAGAATGAATTAGAAAAGTTATGTAAAGGGTGAAAAAAAAGAAGCCCTCCATACACTTAAGGCAAGAACCGAGTCAATACATAATATATCGGATATCAAAAAGATGATATTTGGTATTGAAAAAAGACGTCATGGACCCAGTGATGCAATGTACAACCCTTCCCAACCACTCAAGATTCTCTCAAAAGAATTCTTGTTTCAATTCTCACGAAGATTAAACACGTTATCTATCAACTTCTCACTCCGAGATATGTTAATATTGAAAAGGTGGCAGTCTACTCCAGCCTCTGATCACTAAAACCAAAACACACTAATTGAGTCTAGAGCTAAATGAGATCATATCGTTAAATCTCTAATAGGACACAAAAGTACATTTGTACTAAATAACAATTATACAAAAGTTACAAGAGGCGCTTATATGCCTTGATGACATTGCATGTCTTTGTGACATTGCACGGAACATTCAAGAGTGATACTTAAATGAAGTATTCACAATGATTGAATGGAAATCCTACCAGTGCTAACATCATGCCAAAGTTGAATGTAGTTTAATAATTTGAATATGACTGTTTAATGATTCAAATAAGTGTTAACTAGTAATCTAAGTGATCTAGTAGTTATTGTGTTCTTTCAGAATTTGTTTTCGAAAAACACAAACAACATTTCCTTGGTTTACTCAAGTGATTTGTCGGATTACTAAGGTCTCTTACGATGTCACAAGATTGATGGGGGAGATTGTTACTACTCTTACATTGCTAAATTCATCTTCTACAACAACAATCAAGGGGAAGAAATGTGTACATTCAGGACTTAGTTGACTTTGATGTACACAACATCCGAGACTTAGTTGACTTTGGTGTTATAATTTCAACTTCTACGGGTTGTTTTGTGTGAAGTGTGTACAACAACAACAACATCTCTACCTTTCAAAAAGCAAGTACGCCATTGTATTCATACCTTCATATCTCATACTTAAAAGATCAAAGATACACTTTCGCAACTTTAATAAATCAAAGAACTTCCTCAAATCATCAAGTTGTTGATCAAGATAAAAGTTCTACATGAAGAAGATTGTTAGCTATCCAGAATAGTATGAGTATGTTGGTCGGAAGCTTTAAAAGACAAATCAAGATGGATTCACGGTAAGCAATGATAACATAAAAAGATCCTAAAGGCATAGATGAAGGAAAGATAAAGATCAATATCACAAAATCATGATTGGAATGAGACTACTATTACACAACAAGACTTAAGACAATGAGCATTAAAGATCAAAGATCAAGGCCACAAGAGAGATTTCAAAGATCACCCCTTAGAGGGAGATTGTTAGGAATAGAAAGTGTTGATTATTAATGTAATCAAAGTGAGATCTTAATTGTTAGGAATATAAAAAGTGATGATCTTATTGAGATAAAAGTCTTGTAACAAGTAGAGAAATATTAGTTGTGTAATAGATAGGTTTAAGTATCGTGACTAAAATGTAGTCACGAGACATTGCTAAAGCCTTAGTCATGAGCTAAGAGCTCACTTTGTAAGGAGTATAAATACACCCTAAGTGTAATCATTTAAATAGAAGTTGTCACTTCCCTCCCACTCTTTCTCTCTCTACTTCTCATCTCCTCCTCCTTCTCTTCTAGCTATTTTCTCTCTCTACTATTTCTCTCTATATAACAAACACACACAAACATCTAAACATTCACACTAAATAGCTTATTCGATCCTAAAACAATATATATCACTTATATCTATTTGTTTGTTATTATTCAAGTTTTTTTATCATTTCATAAATGTTTCCCACGGGGGTTATGGCGGCAGCGCGTTGCCCAAAGCATTTTGAATTGCGCATGTTAATACTTCTATTCTTTACGAAGACTACACACTATTAGAGTCGAACAACACAATACGAAACATAATTCATGTAAATTGTATGTTGCGGCCGAGCATCTCATCTTGCATATATTTTTTTTCGAATACTGAATGTCATTTATAAATATATGATATTTTAAATAAAACAAATTGCATCTATTATACATATTTCTAAAGCAAACCAAATAAATATGCTAACAATCTAATTATCCGTAGTAACTTATGAAAATACAACAATATTTGCTTTTGAAAGTAGCGGTCGTTGTCCGGATTTTGTGGTAATGGTCTTTAACCTGCGACCTGGCTGTAAATTTTATGTTAACAAGTCAACAAAACCTGATAGGTAACAAAAAATAAGGTTGTACCTCAGTTAAAACAGAGAAATAAAAAACGAACAAAAGCGCCCCCATATATTCTTCAATTTTCCACCGTAAGTGTAACATGAGAGCAATATAGTTTCTTAACTTTCAAAGCATGAAGAAGAAGAACCCAAGCTTCGAGAGATCATCGAGATAGACGATGACGATGACGATGACGACAATGACATTGTTATTATCAACAACATCCTCATCGTTTAACTCAACGATCTCTCGATGTCTAAACTATTTTTCTTCAAACCTTGAACGTATAAGATATTTATCGTAAAATATCTAAGCAAACAATAAGCGGCCAAGCAATACACATTTGGCTGTTAAATGTTCGTATAACTCGACGCCATGATTAGCGACAACGTTTATCTTAACACAATCTTTATATCAATTTCTTACATCCTCCTCAACCAAACATTATTATAACTACTAGAAATTTCTTGAATATCCTGAATAAAAAACAAAAAAACTATTAACAAATCTACTAATAACTATAACACTTATGAGATGACAAATTTTGAACACCAGACATACACGTCGTATAAATCCACGCATCCTATGAAATGACCAATTTTGAACCCAGGTATATATATCCTATAAAATCTACTAATAATAGCAAAACGAACCAAAAACATAAAAAGGAAAAACAAAAAAAGGAAAAAAATATCGAACTACAACATGCATCAACCAAGTCCAGACAAAATCTACAAACGGCTACATAAAATAAGTTTACTTAACAATCTAGTCTACATGAAAACCCTAAAAGTTCAAAACATATTTTCGACATAACAACTAACCCTTATAATAGACAGATCATAGTAGAGCAATATACACTTAATCCCAACCAAAACCCCAAAAACAATTGCAACTTTAAACAATTATAACTTTAAACAATTATATGAAAAAACATAACAACGAACGCAATAAACAAATAAAAAAAACATCACTTTCATGTAACAAACAATTGACTAGTTTTGAACACCAGATATACACATCCTATAAAATTAATGCGGTGGGTTGTACCACAAAAGTTTTACAACCCTCCTAGGCAGAGTATCTAACTGTTGTAGTGTAGTATAGGTAAGACTCGGGGGTGGGGGGGGTTATTATCGTTCTCTAGGGGAATATGAGGTAGATTCGAATTATACGTTATTAGGGTCTAAAGGTTGAGGGAAGAGTATTTTTGTATTTTTATGCTTTTCTAGAAAGCAAGCAAATCTTGGGTTTTGAAGAGGGGTTTTAAACTAAATTACTAACTACTCTTAAATATAAGAAATGTAAAATTGGTGGGAAACTCATATAGATAAACAAATGTGTCTACTTAATCATGCACTACTCCCTAGTTGCTCTCTCTAACTTATTTCCCGTCACCATCGTTAGTATAATGTGTAAGTATTCCCCTAATTCTGAAGCGAGTTGGTCAGGCTCGCATTCTACGTGACAACTTAGTCAGGCGTTACTTGTAAAACAAGCTCTCTCCCAATAGTTAATCACGCGCAATAAATACTTAAGAAGAAATCTACCTAAATTCAACTAGTTATGAAGAACTTAGTTATAGGTTTCATTTAACCTAATCACGTTTCCCTAGACGTCTATGCTAATGTAATATCTTATAACTAGTTTTCTAAAGCCTAACGTACACGCCACTAACAAGAAGCAATAAATCAAATATTACAAACTAGGTTTCATGCGATCATAAGCAAACACTTATTAATTGAGCCTAGCTAGTTAATAGAAATCGAAGAACAAGTAATCAAACAACACATAAACATCTTGAATGATTAAATAGATAAAGAGATTTCACTTCAATTAAACATGTGAGTATGTGAGTACAAGAGGGTTAGAAAACCCTAAAAATCGGCCATAATAGATGCTCTTAAAGTTCTCCCAAGTTTTCACACGAAATTATGAAAAAAATAAGGCTTGTATATATAGGATGTGGGCTCTGATGGCGTCATTAGGGTTTGTGACGTCGTCAACCTGTCGAATCTTCTAAGGGTTTCTTCTTGGCGGCAAAACTCGAACGCCGTCGCTAGGCTTGGTGACGTCGTCGCTACACTTGGTGACGCCGTCGCTACGCTTGGTGACGTTGTCACTATGCAATCCTGACGACATCAAAAGGTTTTTGTGACGCTGTCTCCACCTACTGAGAAGTCACACTTTACGTCAAAAAATCCATTTTCTAGGCACATTTAGTGAAGGCGTTAGGATGGGAGTCGCCAGCTTGAAAAGTTTTGTTTTTGTCTAGTTTCTTTCCGAATCAAGCCTAAGTACGTGCTTTTCCTCCAAGTGCTTCCTAAATGCTAAAATAACAAAAACAAACGATTAAGTATAATATTTGAGCATATTTGCATGATTTTGGGGGTTAAATGGCTTCAAAAAAAGTGTATAAAATGACACCTCATAAAAAATCTACAACATCAAAGGCAAGAAGTGAACCCTAAAAAGCAGCAGTCTTTTCTAGTCAAAAGCACACATAAGAGCATCAATTATCACCATAACATATATGCATTATATTAGCAAAACTTCCTCGAAAAACCACTACAATAATCATAGATATCAAGCTATGATATTACAAGAAGATTAAACATAACATAAAGAGCATATAATTAAAACTAGACTAGTTGATTCTTGACTTCTAGAGGATGCCGTAATCAAAAGATAGATGGTCGATTATTTAAGTAGATTAATCATTTAAGAATGATTAATTAAAGAGAGAAAAGGATGAGGTTGGTGAAACATGGTTTAAAGGAGTGTGAGTTTGAGGTGTGAGACGGGTGAGAAGAAATTGGATAAAGTTGATTTCATTTCTCAAGGAGTGGAATTGGTTTCTAGAGTACCTAAAACAATGACAAAATCCAGAGTGGAATTCAACTTGAGAATTGGTAGGAGGATGGATCAAAGGTGATGGTGGTGAAGACGTTTCCCCATTTTTTTTTTTTGTTCATGAATGTAGGCATTGGATGGGTTAGTTTATGAGTCAAGAATGGTTGAGATGTTGTAAAGTTGGTTAATCATTTGTTCCCTTTATGGATTATAGGATGGAGGTGAAGTGGATTTAAGATGAGCTCTTAGAGGGAATAGAGGTGAGTCATTTTGGGAAGGAGGTGATGATTTTGGAGTAGATGTCTTGCGTTTCCATACTTGTTTTAACTGACAATTCTTAGTTTTCTAAATGAAGTTTTGGATGCGGTTTAGATAAGACATTTATGGGGATCAATCAAGAGATGATAGTAAGAAGAGATTGTGGGATGGGTGAATGCGTAAGGATGGATGAGTTAAATAATAGGAGTAAGAGTAAAGAATGGCAAAGCATGGTTTGAGTGATAGGAGATGCAAGAAATGGTTTGGCTAAACAGGGAAATGGCAACATGATACTGTATATAGGGAAGTTAAAGATAAGAAAAGAGGCAAACTTTAAGATTTCGTTCTCTCCTATTGGCAGTCCCATAATGTTGGGTGGTCCCATATATATTAAGAGGCCTCCTGATGTTTTTGGGGGCATTTTTTGGAAAGAAAGAAAATTTTCCAATTTTTCCCTTTCTTGTGTCTAGTGATCTTAGCATCTTCCAAATTTAAGAATCAACTAATTTAAGCAAGAATAAATGATCCTAAATTAAGATGCAAATCATTTAGCATATAGCAATATTGTACACATGTCGTAATCTCTTAGAAATAGTTCACATAAGGGGTTGAAAGGATGATAAATTTGAAAAGATCATCCACAATTACACATAATTGTCATTTACCATACCTAGTCCTAATTAAAATTAATGCATAATGTTTTAAATGATGTAGATAATAATAAGAATCTTTAATACTTTTGAAAACATGTTTACTTCCGTTTCCCACTCATCATATCCTTGAGAGCTTGTCTAATTGACCTTAACCCTTCCCGGTGAGCATCTCGGTGTTGAGTTTGAAGGTTTATGGTTTCGAAAAGGTAGGTGTTTAAAAGTTGACTTTCATAAGGTGGGTTTTGAAGAACTTTAGGGATAATATTTGACGAAGAAGAGATGTTTTGAGAAGGAGAGGAAGAGTTGGAATGAAATATTTCTCATCATAACAATAATCAACTAACAATAAATGAAGGGTGGATGATTTAGAGTGTGATAAGGAGCTAGCAATTGAATTACATATCTTTTCTTCCATCAAAAAATGAGCGCGTCTTTTGCTCCTAATGAGGCGCGAGGGATGCATGAACGTGAACATATGAGAGTTAGTAGACAATTGCTAACTCAGGAAAGACGCACACAACATGTTTGAACAATCTAGTCAAAAAGCATTCCATAAGGCAAAAGTTCCTTAGGGTTGTTTCGAGTCTTTTCCATTCGTTTAAGAATGAAAAATGCTAGATTGTATGGAGTGGAGGTTTTGATGCAATATAGCATATGACAAAGACACGCGGAAACATGATCCCGATGACCTCCTAAACAAGTGACGTTTTCACGAATGATATCAACCCATGGTTTCATATGAGGTTGAATTTCACGAGTCAAAATTTCATTTTTATCTACGACAATGGTGTTCACTTAATTTCGTACGATACCTGACCTTGTTGAGAATTTAAATAAAGACATGATTACCCTTGTGTGAGAGGGAGGATGTTTTATTAACGACCTTTACTTGGAGCACTTATTGACAAGTAGTTGAGTAGCTACATGTCGGTGTATGACACTTGACCTTTGAAAGGTATTTTCAAGATTTGACTGAATTCCTCAAGAGTGAGGGAGAATGACTTATTTTGAATGACAAAGTTGATCACAAAGTGCCCTCAGAGTTGTAGTTTAAACGAGAGTTTTTAAACTATAAAAACTCAAGAAAACAAAACGATGAACAAATTTTCGTTAATCAACAAATAATAAAAACCAATTAGACCAAACTTAGCATGGATATGACTCATACTTTCAAATTTTTTACTTACAACCCTACCTTCATGAAATATCATTTTTCAAGATTGGAAATAATGTTTTGTAAAGGTTGGTTAAATTCATTTGATATGTAAGGAATGTAGTTTTTGGTATTTTGATGATCTAATCCAGTGATTCGAGGCATGTTTCCTAAAACAAAAAATAACCAAAGTCATATTTTAATGAGCATACTTTATTAATTTATACGTGTATCTAGTGTGTGCCTAAATATGACAAATGTGGAGTAACGATTAACTCGACCTAGAAATAAAATATTAAGAGTTAACCCAAACACTCCTTAATTTGATTTTTCTCATCCAAACAAGTCAAAAAAATACATATGAATTATCTATCTCAAATTTTGTTCATGAGATCATTATGCATGTATTTAAAAAAGTTTTTAAGTTGCATTAACAATGTCATAACAATAATTATATATAGTTTCCTAACATATGGTTTTTAAAAATTAAATGTTGTGGTTATTGGTTTGAAATCAATTTTTTTTGACAAACGTCACAAATGTATGCAAATCCTATGTCTCAGGGAAGCATATAGTTAAACATTGGATCCTAGTAGTCCTAAACTGTACAAAATTGACAAAAAAAATTAAAAATCCCACAATTTTAATTTGTTGTTCATCATGAACCCTAGACTTAATTGAAAGAAAATAATAGACTGACTACAATTGATGATTGTTATGATGTTAGGAATGATTGTATGTGTTGATTTAATCTTCAATTAGTGTTTAAGTGATGGTTTTGAGTTTTTGAGTTGAATTGGTTGTGTTCGTCGCTGCAGCAGGAAGAGGGGGTGTTTGTTTTTTAGTTTTGAAAATTTTTGACCAACTGTCAAGATATGTCTCCGCTGATGGCGGTCCCATATCGATCAGAGGCCGCCCAAGAATGCTTTGGGGCCGCCTGAGATATGGAGGCAGCCCTCAATCAGGGTTTTTGGACTAAGTTTTGACGAAAATTTAACAAAGAGGAGTGACTTTTTAATTTGCATTTCACGAATTAAAAATGCTTAAAGTACTTCGGATGAAGTAATTAAGAAAACACAATCCATAGCTTGATTTTCTTTCACCATATTAGTGTTTACATATCATACTTAAGGTATTCTAAGAAGAATTCAAGGGTTGGTTAAGCTTTGAAAGGGTTTTAACAAGTTATTGCAAGATTAGGGTTTCAAACCTAATCTAGGGTTTATAAGCTTGTAAGCTTGGATTTTTGATCTAACCAAGGGTTTGGGTTGAATTGATCATCATCATACATCACTACAAGGTTATATATAAACCTTTATGTCTTCACTTTGATCATCTTTATATGTTCATATGTTATATTTAGCTAAATCACCATTTAGGGTACTTTTGAATATGTAAAATGAATATTTACTTATGATCATTGTTTTGTGAACTTATTTACATGCAATATGGATGCTAATATGATGTTAAAAGGAATGTATAAGTGTTTTGACATGATGCTTAAGAGTAAACATATATATGAACAAATTAGGGTTTCTAAAAAGTCCTAAAAACAAGTTTTAAAAACATTTTTGAAAATAATATCTTAGGGGCTGTTTGAAATTCGAAATTTACCTATATGTTTTATGATTTTATAAAATACTACATGTCACAAGGATCGAGGGGTCATAAAGAACTCGAAAAACCGATTAATAACGAAGAAGATACGCTATTTACAAGTTTACGATAGTTAATACTTTTATAAAACAATTTTTATAAAAAGTACTATTCACCACAGAAACTTATACTTTATAAACATCCATAATATGATAAAACTTTCAATTACGAACTGTGCTCGAAAAGAATCGCTAAAAACGGAGATATATTCGAATAGTTACGTCAAATACGGGTTTAGTTAATTTAATAGTATAAAAATTTTTTTATAGCTGGTGTGAACAGTAAAAAAAACATATTCAGCTATAGAATATCAAAACTAAATTTGTGGTTTATGATCAATAGTCTTAAATACGAAACTAATGGGCGTAAAGAAACGCGGGGAGAAGTAAAGAAACGGGCTTTAAAACGACAAAGTTATGTCATTTTTACTAAAGACGTGTTTATAACGTTTTTTTCTTTATAATGACGATTTCACTTAAACAAATAGTCGGTGATTATGCTATATAGAATATTGAGTGGTTATCAAAGTGCTATAAACTAGGGTGTTCATACATGAGGCCTCTTCGAGGGGCGTATCGACGAGTGTTGGGATTTACCGGATTTAAAGAGTTCCTAACTCCTCGTACGTCATGTCATGACCTCTTTAATTATGATAGCCCGAACGATAGTACGATGTAACAACTATAAGATTATATTATGTTATTAATATAAGTACTCGGTACTTATACGACCTATATTTAAATTAGGTTGCATTCGGGAATAATCGTGAAGCATTCCCACACTTGATATAAATTATCAGATCACTCACTTGAGGTGAGTTCATAGCCCCACACTTTTTACAGTTTTACTGATTTACTATTATTTGGGGTGGAAACATGCTTTGTTTTACAAATTGGACGCAAGTGGATATTTTGCATTGATTACATGTTTGCCTAAGTAGCGATAACCCAAGTTAAGCCCATTATCATGAACTGTCAATTGCATAGATGTAGTTGGGAATTACATTATGTGAGCGCGAATGTTATTTAATAGATCTATTTGGGAAACGACCTCCCCGTTCGGGTGACTAGCTATCACCGGGAACGAACGTTATAGCATGTCGAATCAGGGATGTTTCGGGTTAGAACATCATTTCGGGCTGAGTAGCAATATTTTGCGAACAAGACTGTCGAGCTTCAGTGTCATGAGCTTAGTGTAAATGTAATCTGGTTTTGTGATTGTTTGCATATGTTGTAACATCACGGGAAAGTCTTGCGGTCCTGCATAATTTAAATACATAAACCTATGAATTCACCAACATTTTTGTTGACGTTTTAAGCAATGTTTTCAGGAGGTCAATAAGCACGAGGTGCCAAGGATGCATTGGGTTACGTTTTGGATTGCACGCTTAAAGACTTTTATATCATATTTTAGGAAATCTATGTCATCTTTTGTAATATTAAACAAGGAACAAGTGAAGCTATAAGCTTTTGTAATATGACTTTTAATTAAATCCAATGTATCAATTTAAACGATTTTTTGTGTCGTTCTTATATATATCTTGTGCTGTTGATCTTGAAGTAACACGCCCCGGATCCTTATTCCGCTGCGACCCATTTTGGGGGTGTTACAGATTGGTATCAAGAGCCAAGGTTATAGAGAACCAGGTCAAAATGTTTTTGCTGGACTATAACCGTTTTCAAACATTGCATTCATAAAAAGGGTTTTTATGGGACACACTATTTGTTGCATTAGTGGGACTAGATGCATTCATAATTGATATACGTGGTTATAATATATTACGTATATTACAATAAGAGCCTTATATAATATACTCTTATAAGTTATTTCTTCTGGTCACAGTGCGATGTGATCTTATTTTATTTATGATGCATATGTTATGTTACGTTATGATTGTATTGAAATCTAACGGGTATTGTATTTTCTTGTGATTTAAGAAAATGGCACCAAGAGGAAGGCCCACGAGGTTAAACCCAGATGCAACACCAACACCAGTCACACCAGCCCCAAATGCACCAACAGCCACAACTGTTTCTGCTGAACGTCAGGCAGAAAGGCATCAAAGTATCATATCGGATTCATGGCTAAGCAGATTAATATGTAATGATGGTATTCACATCTAAATATAGAAAAAATAACATTTTAAGAAATTGTAGGAACATACTACTTACATAAACAAAATACGTTTAAAATCATCATTATAAACATAACCCAAAAGACAAGAAGTGATTGAGTTTACGACTGAGTTGATGGAGGATAAGACCCATGCCTATGCTGAACGTCAGGCAGAAAGTCGTCATCAAGACTAATTGACACCTTCAAGACGATGGCTCTTACATGGTGGAATTCTCCATGTTTAAGACCACCACTGACAGCGCAAAGTAGCGTCATGCCAAGCCATGGTAGCACTGAAGAAAATGAAACTGATAAATACGTCTAACAACTGCCCGAGGGGTAGATCAAGAAGATTGAAACCTAAATGTGAACCTAAAAAGGTTAAGGGCACCGATGGTGGTGGCCTATAATCGATGAATTTCAAGCAACTATCCTTGATTGTTCCAGGATGTCCCAGAAGGAGGAAGACAAAGATTGAAAAGTAATCGGGTGGCTTACCCTATTAAGATACTTTGGCAGTGTATAAGCTTCAAAGTCCCAAAGAACCAATGCAAGAATTGATTGAGTATTTACAACTAAAATGATGGAGGATAAGACCCATGCCTATGCTGAACGTCAGGCAGAAAGGAAAAGGAAGTATGATGATCTTTCTCCAGAACCATCACAACCACAAACCCCCCCAAAAAAAATAAGAGTGCAAACACAGGCAGGCCCTATGCTGTAGGCAATGGTGACAGGAAGCCATACGAAGGGAAGGGATAGATAACGAATGAGTACTATACATTGTATAGTCTAAGCCTCTATGTCAAAGTGTAAATGTGCCATCATGAAGCAGGTCTAGTCCACCTAGGTTCAATTAACGCAATAGGGTTGGCCATGTCTGGCACAAGGACTTGTAGGGATACGGCCTGCTACCAATAACCAACAACATCCGTACAACAACAACAACAACAAACTAGACCGGACCAACAACAAGAATCAGCAGGGCAATAATTTTGCTTTGAGTGTGGAGCTGAAGACCACTTTAAAGAAACCCCGAAGAACTGAACAACAAATGGATCGAGGTAATCAAATCTAGGAATAACAGGCTCCAGCGAAGGTGTATGCGGTTGGAAATGAGCGGGGGGCAAACCCATACATAACGTCGTTGCGGGTCCGTTCCTCTTCTTAAACAACCATTATGCTTCAATTGTATTTGATACTGGTGCCGATAGGAGTTTCGTACTACTGCATTTAGTATCTTTACTTGCTATCGTCCCTAATACACTATGATCAGGTTAATAACTGTGAGTTATCTGACGGTAGGATAATTGGAGATGAAATACTAAAATTTGCTTGTTGTACGTATAAACTTTTTAAACCATCGTTCAAACATCAACCTATTGCGGTAGAGATGGTTAGTTTTCGACAGCGATAATATGGCATGGACTGGTTTTCAAATACCATGCCCGTTATCGACTGTGCTAAGAAAGTTGTTTCGAATCCCCTCCGGAGCGAAAAATCCTAATCGTCGCGGTGACGGATGTATGAAGGACACAGGACAGCGACTAAGACATCATCACGTGTACCAAGGATTTCAAAAGATCTGCTAAAAGGATCTCACGTCTTTTGCACATGTTACTACAAGGAGATCGAAGACCAATCAGGAGAAGAAAGCGACTTGAGGACTGCGTACCTGATAGTTAAAGATTTGCCTGATGTATTTACTGAGTATTTGCCGGGTCCTTCCTCCGTACTCGACAAGTGGAGTTTCAGCATTGATTTGGGTACCTGGTGCGCACTGAGCAACGGGCCCTATCGATTTGGCGCCTTCCGAAATGAATGAGTTGTCGGTAGCAACTGAAGGTGAGCTTATCCAGATAAGGGCTTTATAAGACCCATTCCCTCACCCTGGGGGGCGCTCCGGTCTTTGTTTGTGCAAGAAAAAGACGGATCATTCCGGAATAGTGCATTGACTTCGGGGATTAAACAAACAGACGGTGAAAACCGTTATCCTGCTACCAAGAATTGAACGATTTATCTTGATCAGCTTCCAAGGGGTCCGATTAATTCACCGCAGAATTGACCTAAGTCAGGTTATCACCAATTAGGGTTCGAGAAGAAGACATCTCGAAGACAGCCTTCAGAACTCGATATGGACATTATGAATTCCAAGTTATGCCGTTTGGTTTGACCAACGCACCTGCTGTGTTTATGGACCTCATGAACCGAGTGTGCAAACCTTATCTGGACAAATTCGTAATTGTCTTTATTGATGATATTTTGATCTATTCCAAGAACAAGCAAGAGCACGAAGAGCATCTGAAGATAATATTGGAGCTGTTGAAGAAAGAGGAGTATATAATCAAAATTTCCAGTGTGAAGTATTTGGATTCCTAAAGACCCAGTCCTGCTGTCACGTGATTGATAATAAGAGGCATTCATGTGGATCCAGCCACATCGAATACAGTTAAAGATTGGGCATCACCAAAGACACCAACCTAGATTCGTCAATTTTTAGGTCTTGGCTGAGGGATATTATTCGACGTTTCAATGAAGGGTTTTTCAAAGATCGCCAAACCAATGACTAAGCTTACTCAAAAGAAGGTCAAATTAGAGTGGGGTAGAATAAACAAGGAAGCAGCTTTTCAACTGTTTGAGCAAAATGTGCAGTGCACCAATCCTTCGCATTACCGTAAGGAAGCGAAATTTCATCACAATATACTGCGACGCTTCAAAGAAGGGTTTTGGCGCTGTATTGATGCAGAGAGAAAAAGCGATTGTCTTATGCAAACCCGCCAGTTTTAAAGATCATGAGGAAGAACCATAACTACTCATGATCTAGAACTTGCGTCAGTAGTGTTCAGCTCTAAAGATTTGGAGGGCACCTATTCTGTATGAACTAAGTGAACATTGTTACCACTAGATCATAAAGATCTTACCAACACATTCTTGATCAGAAGGAACTGAAACATGAGACAACGCCGCTGGTTAGATTGCTAAGTGATTACGACTCGATTTTCGTATATCACCCAGGGAACGCAAATGTCGTGCTGATAGCTATTGATCAGGTAAAGAACGAGAACCACCGTAAGAGTTTCGAGCTTTAGGTCATGACTATTAGCTAGGATCTTCCTAAGCAATTCTTGAATGCGTCAACTTAAGCACGGAAAACCAGAAAACATCAAGAATGAGATGTTTGGAGTATGCTGAATGAAAAATGCAAAATTTCCAGAGGCAAATAGGAGGGACGGAAAAGTTGGAACCATCGTACTGATGGAACCCTAAGCCTCAATGGCAGAGTTGGTTACCTTTGTAGACGATTTAGGACCTGAATCTTGCCGAGTCTCACAAATCGAAAGTATTCCTATCCCATCCAGGGTTCCGTAAAAATGTATCAAACGTAAAGAAGCTATATTGTGGCCCAATAGGAAAAGCCGACCATCCGCCACCTATGTTAGCAAGTGCTTGACCTGTGCTAAGGTCAAGGCCGAACATCAGAGACAATCGGGTTTGTTGGTACAACCCGAGATGCCTCAATGGAAGTGGGACAATATCATGATGGATTTTGTCACGAAGCTTCCTAAGTCATCACAAGGGTACGATACCATTTGGTGATCATTGACCAGACCGACATGCAAAGTCCCGCGATTTTTATACCCACATGAGGGAAACTTACACCACTTGAGAAACTGGGCGAAATGTTACCTAAATGAAGTATACCAAGGCATGGAATACCCGTCTCCGATTATATGTGATCGTGACCCCAAGTCGCAATCAAATTTTCTGGAGGACAATTCAGAAAGCTTTGGGGTACAAGTTAATACGAGTACGGCATATCAATCCGCAAACTGACGGACAGAAGCGAGAAAACCATTAAACTCTCGAAGATATGCTTAGAGCTTGTGTGATCGACTTTGGAAATGGTTGGTTAAACATTCCATTGGTCGAGTTTCGTACAATACAGTTATCTTGCTAGCATTAAAGCTGTCACCCTTTGGGGCACTTTACTAGAAAATGTCCATTCCGCCTGTTTGTTGGTGCCTGAGGTTGGCGAAGTACAACTCCACCAGTCCAGAGATAGTTTAAGAGACACTGAGAAAATCATCCAAGTTAAGCAAAGATGCGCAAGCCGCTCGTGTTAGGCAAAAGAGCTACGCTGATTTGAAGCGTAAACCGATGAGTTTAGAGGTAGGAGATAAAGAGATGCTCAAGTTTCGCTCTTGGAAAGGGGTAGTACATTTGCAAACGAGGGAAATTTAAATCCCAGTTTGTTGGAACCCTTCAAGGTAATAAAAAAGGGTTGGAGATACGTTGCATACAAGCCACGAGCTTCCTGAGGAGACTGAGCAGAGTTCCATAAATACATTTCACTTGTCCAACTTAAAGAAGTGTTAAAGATGCCGACGAAACCCTTAGCCTCTGTTGAATGGACGCATTTTGATGAAAGCTTCATTTGTCCCGTGAAACCTATAGAGATCACAGATCGTGAAGTTAAACGGTTGAAGCGAAGCCGTATCCCATTAGTCAAGGTTCGATGGAACTCCAAGAGAGGTCCAGAGTTTACATGGGAACGCGAAGATCAATTCCAGAAGAAATACCCACATTTGTTCTCAAGGACCGGGCCGTCGTCAAATGCCGCGTCTTAAGCCTTGAGGACAAGGCTCAGCTAACAGGGGGAGACTATAACACCTCGTATTTTAGGTCATTGTATGACATTATGAAATTCACAGAATTTATATTTAGAGGTGGTTTTACGCTTACTTCTTAAACCGTAAACGTTAAGTCCAAAGTCGCGTAAAACTAAAATGTTCATATCAATGTAAACGGGGGGCATTAAACAATTAAATGTTTATAACAAGCCAAGTGTTATATGAATATTATGAGGATAAATTAATAACTTTGTTCATCTATTTATATTGGCTACGTACAATGATTACGTATTTCGCGATAAATTGCTTTTAGATTCTTACCCGTAAGTTTCCAAAACCTAACTACGCCTAAACAAATACCCACGATTATACCCAATACACAAAATAATAAATATAACATTATATATATGTATGTTATGCCGAAATTTTAAGGATAGAAACAAGAATTTCCAACTTGTACATAATATCTAGATATTTAAGAAATATCTAGATATTCTATGAAAACACATACTATACAACCATGTGTCACTTGGTTATGTATAACCTTGAGCAGAGGTTAGAAAGTAACCATGGTTAGTTAAATAAGATATTTTTACCCTTCCTATATATTACATGCAATTCATAAGAACGTATACTACACTTTATACTTACAAAATTTCATAAAAACTCTCTTCCTTTTCCTCATCCTAACCCACACCGGCTCAATAAGCTCAATAATCAAACCATACAAAATTTTTCTACAATCCATACATCCTTATACATCAATCCTAAGATGTATTAAGGTCAAATTCAACCTTGATCACCATTTGCAAGTATTAAGAAGAAAAAGTAAAGATTAGGGTTTTGGAAACCTAATCTAGGGTTATAAGCTTGAAAGCTTGGTTTTGAATCTAAACACGGGTTTAGAACTTATATCTCATCTCTTACATCATTGCTAAGGTTTTCCTAATTCATAAAAACTTTTATTATTCTTATGATTTTATGTGTTATATGTTATTTACGGCTAAATCACCACTAATGACTTTCAAATATGTAAAATGAGTTTTTATTTGAGTTTATCAATTTATACACTTATTCTTATGTCATATGGTCCTATATATCATGGAAAAGTAAAAATAAAAGTATGTTAACCTATGGATTAAGTATAAACATGTTTAGGTTAAATTAGGGTTTTATAAGTTTTCTTAATCTTCACATATGAAAATAATGAAAGTAAAAGGGTTGAACTTGTTGCAATGAATTTACAAGGACTAGGGATGCTGACGAGATTGCGACTTTATTTAAAGTACCTAACATATGTAAAATATCGGTTATTAGTTTTTTAAAGAACAACTAAACAAATAATACATCAAACCAAAGTTTTAACAACACATAGTAGAAATAAATATCTTAGGGGGCTGTTTTGAAATTAAAATTTACATATATGTTTAAGATTAAATAAAATACTACACGACACAAGGATCGCTGGGATCATAAAGAGAACTCGAAAAACCGATTAATAACGAGAAGATACGCCATTTACAAGTTTACGATAGTTAATCTTTTATAAAACAATTTTTATAAAAGTACTATTCACCAAGAAACTTAATACTTTATAAACATCCATAATATGAAAAAAACTTTCATTTACAGAGAACGAGGCTCGTGAAAGAATCGTAAAAAAACCGGAGAATAACTAATAAGATAACGACAATAACGGATTTTCGTATTAAAAGTATAAAAATCGAGTATAAAGCTGTTGTAATAGTAAAAACACTATTCATCGCAGAAAATCAAAAACATGAAAATATAATATTATTGATCACTCGTCTACTAACGTAGACTGGACGTAAAAACTCTAGCAACGGGCTTAAAACACCAATTATGTCATTTATTATACGAAAATTATAGTTAGTAAACTATTTCACATTGTAAATATATTTCTACTAAACGATTATGTCTGTGATATGCTATAAAAGATATATTAAGTGGATAATCAAAGTTGCATAATGACAAGGGAGTTTTCATAATGAGGCCTCTTCGGATGGCGTATCGACTAGTTGAGGATTACGATTAAAGTGTCCCTATACTCTCGTGACGTATGTCCCATGACCTCTTTACAAGAGTGGACCACAAGATTTCAAAACGCATGCGACTACTATAACAGATACAACATCACATAAAAAGTATTTACTGTTACGCTAAGCTCATGACACCGATGCTAATAAAGTAGGGCATATCATATCATGCCACATAGTATTCCTGCCCTTAACTGGTGTCCCAAACCAAAGACCACCACAACGCACATCGACATGACATATATCCGTTTGTTCTTCGTTAAGTGGAACCAAAGCAGATAGGGATAATTAGTCCCAATAGATCTATTTACGCATTCGCGCTCACTTAACCAATCCAATTGGCCATAGGTGACTAACGGTTCATGATAGTTCGGGCAATAGTGGTTTGTAGCAAAACTTAGGCAACACATAAACATGTAAAACTCACGTTAAGAACTTGTGTCCAATTTTAAAAGCAAACAATGTTTCTCACCCCAAAGTATAAAGCATTTGAAAATTGATAAAATGTGGGGCTATGAACTCACCTTAAGCAAGTGGTGAATCGATAATCAACGAGGAAGAAATAAAGCCGAAAGGTCCTACACGCGACCTAAATAAATGACGCGTCTTAGGTAAACGAAAGATAACCGAAACTTATACGACACGCTTTCAAGAGAAAAGACATCCATATGTGTTTGTGCTTTAGTTTGTTTAATAAAGTATGACTAAATAAAATTACAAAGTTTTTCGTTAAGTCTTGGCGTTTATCCAAAAATTACTACTTTTAGAAAGTTTCTATTTTAGGAAAGTTTTTAGTTTCAAGACGTTAATACCGTCCCCTATATTTGTTAAGTTTCCATATTTTAAAAATGCACTAACTAAGCATAATCGCTTAACTTCCAAGTCCGATCAGCTAAGTTTTACCAAACTTACTATTTTTAGTAACTTTATCATTTTTCCTAAAATATATTAATGACGTCTTCAAATGATGTTAATCTATATATATGTGTTACTATATGTTTCACTAGAGTTTAGAAAGTCCAAAAATGTTTGAAAGTGTCCGTAAACCCCTTTTACTATTCACATCAGCACACTATTCATTTGGTTTTGCCGAAAAATGTTTCAAGTTTTATTTGGCTATAACTTGGCCGTTTTAAGTCCGATTTTAAAGTGCGATATGTGAAAACTATCTATTCGAAATGAGCTCTTCAAAAACTACTTTTACGCCTAATGAAAACATTTTAGGTCGCTCAAAACCTCAAAACAATTTTGGGACAACAAGCACTTTTTGTCAAAAACGCAACCAAAATCCACTCAAACTTCACAATAGTGCCTAGTCTAGCCTAATCTCCGTTCACAACTAATCCACAACAAAACCACACATAAATCTAACCTAATCCCTTCATTTCTATTGTTGCAACACACTTTTCAACTCATCTCACCATAACTTATAAAACAACAAACATAATACTTCCATTTTTATAAAAGTTGTCAAGATATTTTATCATTTCTTTTTAGAAAAGTAACACAAACACATGGACTCTTAAACTTGAACAATATTCATAAGAATAAAAGAAATGAAGCAAGAGATGACCAAGAAATACTTATAAGAATGAAGAAACAAGTAGAGAATCACAAGATCTATTCCCAAAATGACTAGATCTATAAAACCCACTTATAAAATTGGAAACCCTAATTTTATAATATTGAGAAACCCTTGAAAATCAACCAACAAATACTTGAATCTACCTTAGGAACCCTTAGAAATGAATTTAAAATGTTTGGATCTTGAAGAAAATCAAAAGTTATGGATGTGTTTGTGTGTGTGCTTGTTGCCGTGACCCAAAGGGAAGAAAGAAAGAGAGGAAAAATTTTGTGAGGCTATGTGTGAATAAAATGACCTAAACTTGTTATAGTGGGGTTTATATAAGAAGAGACATTAGGGTTTTAGGGTTAAGATGTGCCCCCGTGTGACCAACAAACACCAAGAGTGTGTGTGTGCTAGTGGTTCGGCTAGGACAAGCCACAAAGGACCAAATAAGTCAAGTTTTTAGATCAAGGTTCATGTATCTTATTCTTGGTTTGGTTCAAGTATCAAGTGCAAGGTTGGTCAAATGAAGTCAAATGTGTAAGAGCTCACATGTGAAGGTTGCATGGGATGTCTACACATGAGAGTGACACTCTCATGTGTCACTTTCTATACTTGCATACACACATGGGTGCATGTTTTCAAAATAAGATACCATTTATTTAATTTAGGATGCATGGTGACATTGTTATGGTTTAGGCGTCCAAGTCTTGAGGTGGGGGAAGTATAAACGAAATTTTTGACATTTCAATGCTTGACGGATGGTAACTCGAGTTTACACGAAAAGATTGCGGGTTTCCGGGGTTCCGTTTGGTCAAAAACGCGAAAAACGCAATTTAAAGGATAAAACCCTAAAATTAATATCGAAATGGATTAAAAATCACAAAACACTTAGAAAAGTTAAAATATCTCATATTAAGCCTAAATTAATTAATAACCGATGTCGGGACGCGTCTGATGACGTTTTTCAGATGTACGCGGTTTAACTTCCCGGTAAACTGTCAGATTCAAACGTAACGTATAAAAGTCAAAAGTAATGATCGGAAAAGTTTAAAATATTGACCTGAAAGTTACAGGGTGTGACAATGGGCTTCAAATACAAGTGTTTCTTAGATGCATACAAAGGCTATCACCAAATTCAGATTTCGAGATAAGATGAAGGGAAAACGGCGTTCTATATAGACCAAGGAACTTACTGCTACACAAAGATGCTATTCAGATTAAAAAATGCCAGAGCTACTTACCAGCGACTAATAGACTCTACCTTCAAGTCACAGATCGAAAGAAATCTGGAGGCATATGTGGACGACATGGTCATAAAAAGTAATGATGAAAAAATGCTATTGGCAGACGTGGCAAAAACATTCAACAATCTAAGGAAAATAAACATGAAACTGAATCCAAAGAAATGTTCTTTTGGAGTAGAGTAAGGCAAGTTCTTGGGTTATATGGTAAATTCCGAGGGGATCCGTGCTAACCCTAAGAAAACCAGGGTCTTGGCCGACCTACAGTCACCTCGTACGTTGAAAGAAATGCAGAGCTTGGCCGGAAAGCTTGCAGCCCTTAATAGATTCCTAGAGAAGTCAGTAGAAAAATCCCTCCCTTTTTTCAACATGTTGAAAAACATAACGAAAGAAAACAAGAACGAGTATAAGTGGACTATCGAGGCCGAAGAAGCCTTTCAGCAGATGGAAAAATGCATCATAAACCTCCCATCCCTCATCCCTCCGTCCCTAAAAGAAACTTTGTACGCATACCTGGCGGTATCCAAGTAGGCGGTAAGTTCTGTTTTACTCACCGATCGGAAAGGAAAATAAAGCCTCATCAGGTATGTCAGTCGCACTCTAAACGAGGTGGAAAGAAATTATGCTTCGATGGAAAAATTAGCATTGTCACTAGTACACATGACGAGGAGGTTGAGGCGGTATTTCGAAGCACACCTAGTGAAGGTCATCACTGATCAGCCCATAAAGCAGATCCTCAGTAAGACAGAGGCCTCTGGAAAGTTGGCAAAATATGCTGTCGAGTTAGGGGCTTACAACATCACATTCGAAAATAGAAATGCTGTGAAAGGGCAAGTATTGGCAGATTTCATAACCGAAACCCGGATGGAGAGTCACCCGAGAAATACTTCCGGACCCTAAATATAACTCCTGAAAGGGATGAAACAGAAGAGTGGACGTTGTTTACAAATGAGTCGTCAAGCTCGAAAGATTCCGGAGCGGTTTTAGTGCTGATCTGTCCTAGCGGTGTTGAACACACTTATGCTCTTCGGTTAACATTCGACAGCACTAATAACGAATCAGAGTATGAAGCACTTCTGACGGGTTTAAGAATCTCCAAGAGAATGAACATACAAAGGTTAGAAGCAAAGGTTGACTCTAAGTTGGTAGCCAGTAAGATAAATGGCAACTACATAGCCAGCTGTGATAACATGATGAAATATTTGGAAAAAGCAAAGGAATACATCGCTTGTTTCAAATCTTTCTCCATCAAGAACATCTTGAGGAACCAGAATCAAAAGGTTGATGTGCTCAGTAAACTTGCCTCGGTAGCTTTCAATCACTTGACTAAGGAAGTTCTAGTCGAGGTTTTGAATGAACGATCCACATAGGTGAAAGAGGTAAACACAGTAGTAGAAGAGGAAGGAGACAACTAGATGACCCTGATCATCCAATGCCTAGATAAGGAGATATGGCCAAAGGACTTGAATGAAGCTCGCAACCTACGGATAAAAATCAGCCAATATGCAATGGAGAATGGGGTACTCTTCAAAAAATCATACATGGTACCCATGCTTAGATGCGTAGGCCTATTACAGGAAAATTATGTCATCCGGGAGATCCATATAGGGTCGTGCGGCATGCACTCAGACTGCACACCGTCATTAAGAAAGCAATGAGGCAAGGGTACTATTGGCCCACCATGCACGAAGACGCCAAGAAGGAAATCCAAAAGTATGACTCCTGTCAGATACACTCAGCTGTACCTAAGCTCCCCAAAACCTTCATGACGTCTGATTGTGTCATTGTGTGGTATATATTTTTATGATTCAAGTTTTAAATTTATATTTTGTCGACTTAACTAAAAACAACATTTTAACGGGCAGTGTACCCGGTCAGTGGTAGATTCATGGTAAGTAGGGTGTCGAACACTTGAAGCGAGGTTAAATCTCTCAATTTATTAATATTTTGGTTATCTAATCTAAGTTAATTCTAATCTAAGTCAAACCTATGTTAATCATATGTTAGTTCTAATCCTAATTCTAACAGGTAAAAAGGGGTTTTCAGCCTGAGAGACTGGCACGGGTTTGGTTGGTGACTACAATCAATTCAAGACACTTTAACCCACTCAAGCAAATTAACAAAAGATAAAAGAGAGGTTAAGCCTTATGATAGAAAACTATATTAGCCATTATTAATCCGATTAGAAGTTGGTTTGTTTATTCAGTGCAATGATTACTTATCTCTAAGAGGCATATCATTCATAGACTTAGGCGGGACTTTATCTTAAGACCTAAACACATTAATTCTGTCATAATTAAAGCATCCGCATAAAGCATCCTTATTTGCTAATTATAATCTATCTTAGGGATTAAAGCAATGGTGATCTTGTTAAACCCTTGCTCATAGAGACTTTACCCACTTACTGCTTAA